>BRZM01004360.1:15356-27668 GCA_033238685.1 Lates japonicus
AAAGCCGCTGCACAGCCAGCGAATATCTCTGCGTATTGTCGCAAAAGCCGACAACCAAACGACGGCAGTCACCCAACAGAAACACAGGCCCGCCGGCCAGCAGGCCGCGCCGATTGCGCGATCACGGCGCCATGTTTCATTCAAAACAACCACCAGCCTGCCGTTTACGACACTGCTTTTTATATTCATTATACGGTCAACACCCGAGGCATAGAAAACACACAGGCCACCTGACGCAGTCAACAAGGCGATCAGATTTTTGCCGAAGCGTCCGCAGATTGCGAAATGCTCATGAAACGCAGGCTCTTGATGATTCCCGCCACGGTGAGCAACCGACAGGCGGCCTGGCAAACAGAAGTTACGCACGCATGCTGAGGCCTCTTCCACGGCGTATCACAAAGCTCGTTCATAGCTCGATTACCAGAACAGCATGATTATCCTCCCATCATAGCCGATAAAACGTTTTAACATTCTCGAGCATTTTAGAGTTCTCGAATGTTGTCAAAGTCAACAAAGAAGGTTCAACATTAGAATCAATCATATCACGTCTACGATATCGAAATTAAATCAGAAATAGCATTCAGCATCCACAGCGACAGCCGAACTGGCTTCACATTTACAGCATCATGACCGCAGTCACACGCCCGCCCGCCCCCGCCACGGGCTGTCAGACGCAGCGACGCGCGCACAACATCTGGCCGCATCTCACAGAAACATCATCTGTCAGGCTCCACCACCCCACCACCCCTGCGCGATTTGTTCACCGCGATTATTTCAACCAGCACCAGAATCTTCACCATCGTGCTGAACGCCGGGTCAGCGCGCCACACCTGTGCGATCTCACCGCAGTCGCCGGCCGGCACTGCAGTCTATCCTGCGAACATCAATACAGATCAAACAGAGGTTCAATCACCGTCGACTCATGTCACCGACCAGCGCACCAGCCCCAACACACGCATCCCGTGACAACATATCGCTCATTACCTTAAACGAAAATTACTCACATGCACCAGAACGATGAAACTGCAGACAGGTTACGGTTACGCCCAGGCTCCCGAAGGGGTCAGTCGAGTCGTCAGTCGTCTACGTTAGCTGGCAGGTCACCAGCAGGTCACCGCAGGAGAAAGAACAGACCGAAGCCCGGTACCACAAAAGAGCCGCCAGCACAGCACCCTTCCATACCAACCGACTCGTCTGTTCCAAAGGCGTTATATATTCATTTTTGCCGACATAGCAGTAGCAAAGACACAACCATCAGTTTCACATAAGAGGTTAGAATGTTAACAAGACGCATCGACGCTATGATCATCAGCAGTATTGCGTCGCTGGTTACGTTAATCTCGCGTTTAGAGAAAGATCGGAGAAGCAAACGAATGACACCGAAACGAATGACGCCTGAGATCGGAGAAGCAAACGAATGACACCGAAACGAATGACGCCTCAGATCGGCATGGCTGCTGTCATTAATATAATCTCTTTGCCATGCCGCAACAGCAAAAACCGAGACACAGCTGTCTTTAATGATTCTTTCTGTGTGTCGCCGTGTGGAGCCACCACGCACCGAAAGGCTGTCAATACTAAAATAGATAAATCAGTATTCCCCACACGATGCCGAAAGATGCGTTTTCAGGCCGTCAGTCTGCGCGCGTGTTACAGGCTGTTATAGTCCGAAGCTCGAGTCATCAGCAAAGATGGCCCAGTCGTATTAACAGCGTCACCGCTCACCATTCATGCACCCGCCACACGCGCGAATCAGCAGCCTGCGTTCGTCGGCGAGATCACGGCATTTCCCGCGGTCAGCGTACGTGCGATAGCCATCAATTATAACCTCTTTCATATAAAATAATGACCTTGTCATCTGTCATTTCACAGCAGCACAGTCTGGTTCCCCAGCACAGATATTATCAATCACCGTCCGTGTTGGCAGCCATCAGCCAATGTCTGTCATTCATTTCGCAGCATGTGCTCTGTACCGGCACCATCAGGCCGTACCGCCATCATCTCATTTCAGGCGGCCGCATGCTGAACGCATTTTGAACAGGATTTAAGATACCGTCAGCAGCATCACGACGGAAAAAAGTTGAGATGTCAGTGTCAGATAGGTCTGGCATTCGAGTAACGTTCATTACATTGCCTGCGTAGGACTGAGGTAACACAGAGAGCAGCAGTCAATATCGCGCTGTACCACTGAGACATGACTGATGGAGTAACCGCCTGGCGCGGCTGCCATAAAAATTTGCAACTCATCCCTATAACCACAAATATAAATTATCTATCTTGAACTGGGGATTGAATAGAGCACAAAATGGCTAATTGAGCCATAACAGATTCGTTTTGATTAAACAATGGTGAATGTTTCAGTTTTACAAAGAATTTCTGGAACATTTTTCTGTCTGCCACAGATATTTTCAGATTTTCTTTGTGCCTAGAGCCTGTCAAAAAGAACAAAGACAGATCAGAATAAACATGTTGTAATAAATTCTACAATCGCTAGGTGTGTGATCTCAGATCTCCTGCAGTTTTATGGCAACTCTAATTTTGTTTGTTACTCCCATCAATTCCTGCCAATCTCAGTGGGGGTTTTGGTTGTTGATGACGACCTGCTGCTGCCTCTGCTAACATTTTCTTACCTCAGTCCTGCACTAAAGCTTGCCCGGGCCAAATTATGAAAACACATTACTCAGGTCTGGGGTCCATCTGACACACTGGCATCTCAAACTTTTTTTCCATCATGTGCCTGCTTTTCTGTTGTTATCTTGTAAATCCTGTTTCAAAATCACATTCAAATTATGCAGTTGCTGAAATGAATGAATGCTTGAAGAGTTTTAGCTCAGAAGTAAAACTTTCACCATTTAAACAAACACATGCTTTCTGAAATGAATGATGGCAAGACACAATATTAAAAACACTAAATAATAAGTTGAGACATTGATTGATAATATCACAGCATACTTTTAGAATAAAGATACAATTACTGTAATAGTGAATGTAGTAAAAGTCATTATTTTTATATAAGAAAAAGAAAATTATAGTATTAAGCGCACAACTATCACATACACACTAACCATACAGGGAAATTACCATGATCTCGCCAAGCCAAGGCACTAAACTGCTAGAAAATTCCTTGCATGTGTGTCTGTCTGTGTGTGTGTGTGTGTGTGTGGCAAAGGTTACATGGAATATAGTAAACCTAATGACACTGTTCAACTCTGACCTCTATGATTATCTTTGCTGTCTGTCAAGCTTCAAGTTTCTCCCTTACTTTTGTCTCTCACAAACATTCATATATACGCACACAGATGTTTGGCAATACCAGAAACACATCTTTCAACATCAGTAAATTGAAAGCAGAATCACTGATTTATCTAATTTTTAAGTATTGACAGCCCTCTCTCTTGCTTTTCAATTACTTTCACATGCAGTGGCTCACACACACAACACAAACCCCACACACAGAAAGAATCATTAAAGGCGCTATATGTAAGTTTTTGCTATTGCAACATAGCAAAAGTTATATTAATGGCTGTAAGCATTAATAGCTGTTTACATACCAGTCTGGAAGAAACGTTGTGAGTTCAGCATCAAATCCATTCCTTTCCTCGCCAAGAGCTGCCTCCAGAGGTGTAAATGTTAACTTTTGTTTGCTTCTCCGTCACCTCTTTTCATCTGCTGAAGTTAGCATGCTAACCAGCTAACCCAGGCCCGTCCCGTCTCCTGATACCACTTTGTGATAGTGAGTCACTGCAGCATCCATTCTTACATCTTATTCTAACGTATTCTAACCTCTTATCTTGTAAACACAATGATGGTTGCTAATGCTACCTTTGCTACTATGTAGCAATAGCAAAAAATAGATATATAGCACCTTTAAGGACAGACAAGTGTCAGTTTAGTATGGAAAAAGTGCTGTGCAAAGTAATGCTTTGTGACACAGAGGAAAAGAAAGTTTCAGTCTATTCTTTCTCCTGCAGGTGACCGTATACTTTCAGTAATGCTACCCTGGCCCTAACTGTGACCCTGACCCTGACCCTGACCCTGACTCTGACTTTTGACCCCTTCAGGGCCTCTAGGCATGCTCAGTAACTCTATCTGCAGTTTCATGTTCTGGGTTTTTGAAGACATGCTGGGAAAGTAAATTTTTCATTTAAACTAATGACATAAATGTCTTCATATTTATCACAGGATGCAGTATGTTGAATTTAATGATGCACTGTCCAGTAACATGAAGTCAACCATGGATATGCAATGGTTGGTGTTAGACCTCCTATTTAGTCTATATATTAATGATCTTCCACAACATTGTCACAGGATAGAACTGCAAATGCCAGCTGAAAAGCTAACAACTGCAATGGAAAGAATCACACAAGCCATGTACAGCACCCTAATGTTGACATTCCAAGCAATGGTGAAAAGATTCATATAGTTACTGAATTTAAATATCATTGTGACAAAATCGCTCCAAATCTCTTTTTTTTAAAGTGGTAGGAACAATGAAATGCTTGACAAATTCTGACAAATTAGAAACAGTCTTTCTATGAATGCAGCCAAGATATTTATGCACGCAATGATCCTTTCCCACGTCCTATTGTGTTACATGCTGGGGGCAGGCTGGAGAAATAGTCATGACACTACCCGAGTCCTTGTGCAAACAAATCTTAAAAAGCCAGTTCAGTATCATCACTGTAGGATACTGGAGAAATGCTGTCTTCTGAATTTGAAAATTTTAGGTCATATTCAAATTTGTGTCCCATGAGTACAATTCTAAATGGCTTGGGCCCTTCTCTCTTATTTGACTTTTTTAACCTTTATTCAGAGAACTCTCTAAAATGCTCAAGAATATGTTAAAAAACATTGTACTGTGCATTTTTGTCGAGCTGTATTTAGGAGGATAGTATCATACAATGTCCTATTATCAAAAGCTATAACAGACAGGGGGAAAAAGCTATGTAGAAATACACCATATTGAAGTACGCACCTGTGTCTCTGGTTTTGATCTCCCTCAGCCTTAGAAATACTTTGAAATCATAAAAAAATTTGCATTTTCATGAGCATTTTATACAATCCACATTACTGGACCTTCAACTAAAAAATCTGATCATGCTTTTTGTTGGCTAAATTAAGGTAAGCTATATGTATGTTTTCTATGCCTCAGGTCTGTTGTGTATTAAATATATAAATAGATATAAAAAGCAGTGTAAATAAAATAAGCAACAAACAATTTAGTTTATTTTGAATGAAGCCTTGTAGCCATGATCTAACTGTTATCCTCAGCTGCCTTCTGCCTAAAGCAGCAGGCTGCAGTCCTTCAGATAGATGTGTTTCTATAACAGTGTGAAATACTGCCATCCTTGTTTGGTTTGTCAGCTTTACGTGTACATAAAGAGTGTGGAATTTTCACAGCACAGTGGGTCAGGAGTCACGTGATATGCAGAAAGCGAGACATCAACACATGTGTCCTCTTAAGACCAGCTCTTTGTTGATATGGAATACATCATTTTGTTTCTCTTTTGTCCCTATTGTCTTTTTTCCACATATCCATTACTCATCATGCAACTGAGCCCAAAAGGCCTGGAAACATTTCTTTCTTTCTTTCTTTCTTGTGTTTATTTACAAGTGAACAAATGCTGACAAAATGTGATGCTTGTGTGGATAAGCTAATGAAAAAAATTAACAATGTTGCTGCATCAATTAATGAAAATGAAACAGATTTTCTGTTTACAGCACAGACAAATTGTCAAATTGTTGTACTGAGACAGTCATAAAATAGTTAGTCCGTATGGAGAGGCTCTAGTACTTCTCCATTTAACAGCAGGACACAGTGAAGGTTTCCTTGCTGAGGAATCAGAGGCGTGTAGCCTTTGGCCTGCAGCTATTCATCTAACAGCTCAGTGCTGCTTGTTCTTGTTCCATTACTCCCTACAATATTTAAAACTGATCTACTGTCAAAAAATGCAGTGAAATGACCAGGTCTTGTTTTGTGTTATAGATAAATCTTTGATGACATATACATTGTTTACTGTGACTGCTTCACAAGAAAAGCCACCCTATCAGTTGAGTGCTTATCATGTGAAGCAACAGCAGGAGGAAATGTTTGATTTATAGTGGCAGCAACATGACCCAACTTTGATACAGCTGCAGGAGAGTGAACAGTGAACACTGCGGTTGATACAGAATTAAAAACATTAAGTCTGGATTACATAGATGCTGCATTCCCTGTAAATCTCATGTGTGTAGATGGAAAATTTAAACAGGTGTGGCGGACTCCGCCACTAACCATAAAGACAACTATATAGAGATCTTAAAGATTGTAACTTTAAACATTTTCTTCAATATTACTGTAATTTGCGGTAAATCAGATTTAACTTTGATTTCTATCACACAACGTAGTGAGAGACAAACAGTTTTTTTGCTTCTTTGGAAGCTGAACTCAGACATCTGCACCTGCTCTATCCACTGGGCATCTTTAACCTCCATCTTCTCCATTTTTATTTTTTGGGGCATATCATTAAAAACAGATGATAAAAAACAATGGGAGACACCTGGGAAACAACATGCATGCAAAATTCTCCAGCCAAACTTGAACCTGGGACTTTTTAGTTCATGGTCAGCGTCTTAAAACCCCTTCAACACCATAGAAGCCCCACTTTTAATCACTTATAATCACTTCCCATTTCTCTTTTATTCTGTTCCATTCCTCTCTAGTATTCAGTAGTATCTGTTTCCTCTCTTTCTCTTTCTATTCTTTCTACTCACTGTTTTTCCAGGGCAGGCCCTTCTCTCTTCTACATCCCTGATTCAGAACAAGAAAGGCTGTAACCCCAGACACACACACACACACACACACATGCAGTAACCTCAGCACAGCGTCTCAGGATCAATTACTAAATTAGCATCCCAGACTGGAGTGCCAGGAAGAGAATGGGAGAGAGAACAACAGAGAGTTATTTTTTATCATCCTCTCTTTCGCTTCCATTATCGTTTCCCTCGTGACTTCCCTCTCCATCATCTGCAGCCTGTTCTTTGACAAATGTTGTGAGGGTGAAAACTTTAAAGCAGAGAAATTTTTGTGTTGTCCCACAGCTAAATTTTCACGTTCATCCATTTTTTGGATGGATGCTCCAAACTGCACTGCAGTAATATGTGGAATTTCTATTTCAAAGATACACAAATAACCACACTATAAACAGACAAAAGTTGATTCATTTTTAAAACTGATTAGATTCATGATGCATGCACAGTAACACACACACACACACACACACAGTCTGGTCTGTAATCTGAGCCATGTGATTTTTTGACAGTAACATGAACCTATTCCTTTTTAATCTAATGCCATAGTATGTTTATATAGGAGCCACCCTCTGGCCATTGTGTCACTGTGTGTGTGTGTGTGTGTGTGTGTGTGTGTGTGTGTGTGTGTGTGTGTGTGTGTGTGTGTAGAAAGGGAAGCGTGGTAGACAGACAGACAAAGGTTTTGTTGTAAATTCAGTATTATAACATCGAACACCACACACTTATCTCTCACATTGCTGGGTTTTACAGTGATTAAATTATTAATGGGATTACAACCAACAACCTCCTGGTCACAATGCAGTGCTTCTCAGCTCTGTGAAGCTGCTACCCAGTTAGCATTGATCTAAATGTGAAAGTCTAAAAACAGTCTGAACCAAAGTCTGATGATCATGAGTCAGTTTGTGGACACTTTGGTTGTGATGTGTTTGCTACGCCTATAGGGGTCACAGAAGGGTTTCAGAGTATATGCTCAAGCAGGTTCAAATTCTATGGGACTCTTGGTGTCATAAAGGATTTCCTGGGTCATAAAGAGCTTTAGTGAGAGGTTTCGAATAAATAGACATATTCCTATACAGGAACACAGTTGACCCAGGCTAGCTCAGTCACCTTTCGAATTTGACATTATCTTTCTTGATCACTTCATTGCCTCAAGACAGCGGAGGAGGAATGCTTGGAAGTGTCCTGCGTGTGAGGGGACAAAGGTGGTGGTTGCAGTCGTTGGCTACATTTGATGTCTTCTAAAAGTTCTAAAGTCATGGATGATGTATTTCTCATGTTGTTAAGTAAAACTATATGTCTGCTTGTTTCTAATTAAGAATTTAATTTCCTTGACTTGAAACTGTGCCGAGTTGGGTTTTGGATTTATGAAATAGCAGGGTTTTGACTTCAGCTTTTCAACACACACACACACACACATGTAGAGTACGATGGTCTCTTTCACAAAAGCAGTTGGCGAGGAGGGCAGCAAAGGCTAAGTTTTGACCGTCTCTCTCTGTCCCCACACACGCTCTTCTGCCTGCATCATACTTCTTTTCAGGCGTCGCTCTCCATCTCCTCGTCCCAGACATGTCGGCCAGCATTTTTTTTCCTCAGGGTTGACAGACTGCAACGTTATTTCCACAGTGCAACCCCACCTTGTGGAGGCGGAGAGCATCAGTTGCCTTGGTCACACATCCTCCATCTTGGCAGGAAACTTGTCTTTGATTTGGTGAAGCAGGAATTAATTGAGCTACATCACCTATATTCTTTTACATTCTTTCTGGTTGCCGACTCATAGTTTGAAGGTTCTGTTTTATGTTTCCTTGACTGTGATGGACACATGCACAAGCCTGATTTCATAACCATGGATGGAAGCAGACACACTAGTCCCTGTTTGCAACTCTTTTTGTCTACGGCCACTCTTTAACATAGACCTGCCAGTGAAAAGAAAGGTAAAATATATATAAAATTTAATCATTGTGTCAATGGTCCTCAATAATACCAGAGCTGTTATACAACTGTGTCTCTGAAAAATAATTTTATTATTTTAGTTTCTCTGCCACTGAATCTGGTTTCTTTCGGGGGAGTGGTGTTGGGTGGCACAGGCTAGCCTCAGGCTACAGTGCAGCAGCTTGACCATGGTCTCAGGCAGCTACTTCACTTCAGAGCAATCTGTATGCTGGTGAGTCAGGTATCAGAAAGTAATGAGGATGGGCATGAGCTAACTGGTTAACATACTGGCTTCAGCAGAAGAATTAAGTGATGGAAATAGAGGCAAAATAGAGTTAACATTGTTGTTGCTG
The DNA here is from genome assembly GCA_033238685.1 of Lates japonicus. Classification (NCBI taxonomy): domain Eukaryota; kingdom Metazoa; phylum Chordata; class Actinopteri; family Centropomidae; genus Lates; species Lates japonicus. The sequence goes on from BRZM01004360.1 coordinate 24,431, forward strand.
GCAGGAGTAAACAGCAGTTATTAATGCTAACACTGGCTCTGTGATAGCGTGCATACTCTTTTTTGCCACATACCAGTAGGGTGCTGCTTTTGACCTGATGTCAGTCTTGCCCAGATTCCTTCATGTGTCTAAATAAAATGACATCATTTTGGCTGTTCTTTTGAACCTAAAATCATCTTTGTGTACTCTTAGTTCAGTCTTGAGGGGAGGTGGTGTTGGGTGGCTGGCGGACATTGGATAGAGAAAAGTCTTGCTGTTTCTGATTCTTATTTCTATTTTTCTCTTGCTTTGTGGTCTTCTCATGTGTAGTTACATTTCTCAGTTTGATCCTCTAAATGTTTCCTTGATATCTTTCAGTGTGAATTTTGTGACCCAGGCCTCTCAGACTGGGATCTGCAGACAACTTGGGAGGCTGATTGCTTTGCTGTAGGAGGCATGGGTTTTATTTTATTCATGGTGGTGGTGCAGTGTGTCCTCCCTGCCACCTCGGTCGCCTTCGCCAGAATGTGTTCATGTTATCTTGAAACCTCTCACTAAAAGCTGCTTTTTATGACGGGAAATCGCTAAGGATTTTCTTTGTCGCAGACACTGGAACCTGTAGGCATATACAGGCCTATGAGCCTGGGCAGCAGCAGCTGTGAAATCATACTGGCTGGCTGGTGATGCTGGGCTTTGGACAGACTTCTTTCAAAACTTTTACATTAGATCCAAGCCCCACTTGGGTGCCTTCGCACAGAGCAGAAGCACTGCATGGCGACAAGGTTGTCGTTAATCCTTTAAACCATGCAACCGTTGTACGCCCTTCTGGGCGTGCAAGGCGGACAAAAGCCGCGACCAATTCCGTTTCTTGTGTGTGTGTGTATATGGTCGTCAGTTTAAAATGGTCGCTTTGTCTGTACGTGCGTTCTTTGAGGCGAACACATGCATTAATTTAGACATCCATCGAAAATGGTGGCTGGTGCCCATTTCGCTGGTTTCTCCGCGTGTCAAGAACTGATGAAATCCGAAATAATGGATGTCGGGCGCTGTGCGGTTACCATGTGTGTGCTGTGCTCTGGGGACACAGCGCTGCCCGATCAGGGGTGTGGAAGGAAGGTGCCCCGGAAAACAAGCAGAAGAAGAAATTACAGAAAGAAACCAGTACCATTCGAGAGGTCTTAAAGTAGACGACTAAAGCGGAAGTGTGACTTACGTGTTGGGGTTTTGAACGCTGACATGACTAAAAGTCCCAGAACAGTTTGGCTGGAGGTACATATTGTTTCCAAGTACTTCCATTCGGCTGTCATCATGTTTTTAATGATAAAAATAAAAATAGGCAGATGCAGTGCAGATATGGTTAACACAAAAACAAAGTCAAAGTTAAATCAGGTTACCATAATTGATATTTAGTTGTCTGGTTAGTGGCGGAGTCACCACCTAATTTTCCATCACACTTGGTCAGACATTTTAATTGTATCAGCCGCAGTGTTCACTACTCTCCTGCAGCTTCTTCATTTTATATCGACATTTCTGCGACGCTTTACGGTAACTCTTGATAGGGTGTTTTCTTCACAGTGACAATATATGTCAAAGATTGCTCTATAACACAAAACAATTGGTCATTCCTTTTGTGATTTCTGTGATGACTATACCAGCTACATTCCTGTTTTCCTGTGATATGACACTGGACCTTTATTTTAATGTGCTCATTGTCTGTGCTGTAAACATGAAAAATATTAGTGTTTAACATTGTAATTTTTTCATTAACTTCTCCCCCAGCATCATGTATGTCTTGAAAGAAAATATACAGATAAGTTACATAAACCGTGTGGATATGAAAAAAATAGCGGGACAAAAGAAGCCCCAAATAATTGCCTAAATTTCTTTGACCAACACAATTCCCCTCTTGTACGTAAAGCGTCGTCAAACCAAGGATGGCGTGTTTCACACTGTTATAGAGCATCCCAGGGACTGCAGCCTGCTGCTTGGGCGAAGGCAGCTGGGGATAACAATTGAATCCTTCAATACATTCAAAATAAACTAAATTGTTTGTTGCTTATTTATTTACTGCTTTTATATCTATTTATATATTTAATACACAACAGACCTGAGCATAAACTTATACATAATTTGTAGCCAACAAAAAGCATGATCAATTTTTAGTTGAAGGTCAGTAATGTGGATTGTATAAAATATGTATGCATTTTATAGTTTCAAAGTATTTCTAAATGGGGAGATAAAACCAGAACACAGGTGCATATAACAAAACCGCCATGCCACCAGATCTCAGATTTGGGTTTCAAATTCAATGCCTTTCTACGGCTTTTTCCCACCCTGTCTATTATAGCTTGATAACTAGGACATTGCTGTAGTACCTCTCATCTGTCGACAAAATGCAGGCTGTCAACTTTTTAACATATTCTTGAGCATTTAGAGTTCTGAATAAAGGTTAAAAAAGTCAATAAGAGAAAGGGCCCAAGCCATTAGAATTGTACTCATGGGACACAAATTTGAATATGACCTAAATTTCAGAAGACAGCATTTCTCCGGTATCCTACGATACTGAACTGGCTTTCACTTGTTTGGCTCAGGTGTCATGACTATTTCTCAGCCTGCCCCCAGCAACACAATAGGACGTGGGAAGGATCATTGCGTGCATAAATAACTTTCTTGGCTGCATTCATGAAAGACGCCTAATTTGTCAAATTTGTCAAACTTTCATTGTTCCTACACTTTAAAAAAAGTTGAATTTGTACAATGTTGCCAGTTATTAACCTATATGAATCTTCTTCATAGATCAACATTAGGTTACAACCGCACAGTTGCCGCGTGCGTGCTGTACCAATGAGGTCACCAACCAGCACATCGCGTTGACGCTGTTACTGGACAGTGCGTCATTAAATTCAACATACTGCATCCTGTGATAAATATGAGACATTTATGTCATTAGTTTAAATGAAAAATTTGCTTTCAGCATATCTTCAAAAACCCAGAACATGAAACTTCCAGATAAGTTACTGAGCATGCCTAGAGGCCCTGAAGGGTGAAAGTCAGGGTGAGTCGAGGTCAGGGTCTGATTCGAGCCAGGGTAGCATTACTGAAAGTATACGGTCACCTGCAGGAGAAGAATGAACTGAAACTTTCTTTTCCTCTGTGTCTAAAGCATTACTTGCAACACTTTCATACTAAACTGACACTTGTCTGTCCTTAAGGTGCTATATGTCTATTTTTTACTATTGCTACATAATACGTAACTTCC
>BRZM01004363.1:0-24355 GCA_033238685.1 Lates japonicus
CAATGTCAACTGTCCTGGGATGCACAAACACATGGAGGGGCTGAGAGCCAGGGAACACTGAGCCACCCTGGCTGAGTGTCAGGGTGAGGGTCTGGAGAAAAAAAAAGACCATGTCACTTTCATTTATTCACCTGAGAACTGCCAGCTGTGGCGAGGTTTGTTAAGCGGTCAGAAAAATGTGACAGCGAAGAGGGCTTGACTTGTGCTCTCTGCACGCATGTTGATCTTTGCTACACTGATCTGACACATTTATTGTGCATTAAATTACTGACTCACTGAACAAAAACGTCTCCTACGCTGCTTACGTGCCCCAAAATACCAGAGAAAACAGCTGATCACATAAAAAAAAAAATCCTGTATTTATTGGATTGACATGAAAACGACAGGTTTTCAGCATTTCTTCAGTTTTATTGTCATAGTTTCACTACATCCAGGGCAAGGTTCACATCATTCATCCACAGCAACAAAACATTAATCAGCAACGATTATTATTCAAACATTTTCTTTTTCCTGTTCAGGACTGTTTTTTCTGAATGTGTCACTTTCAGCTCTTGGAGATTGTGATGAAGATCTTTTTACTATTTTATGATGAGAAAATGATCAGCAGATTAACTGATAATCTAAATTACTGTTAGTTGTAGCCTTGAGAAAATACACTTTTTTTTTATCAGCAACATATTTTCTTAAACTCTAGCAAAAATACATCAGTTGACGACAGGTCTTCAGTAGTTTTCAGTGTCTGTGAACAGATTCAAAAATCCCACGTGAATCATATATCGGGGTCACAACCCTTGGCTGCCTTCTTATGGAACCATGTAAGCATTCATTGCACAAAGTCAGCCAAAAGGTACTGCCCCCTGCAGAGAAGCACATCGTCTCTCCTTGGCTTCCCCCTGATGTCTGGAAAGTCTCGGGGAATTGTCTCCAGGTGACGTCACACAGACAAAACCTCTAATTCTGTAGAGTTACTCTGATCTATTACACATCTCTGATATTTGTGATGATCTCATGATTTACAAAGTACATAATGTGCTGTCTGGCGACGTGAGAAGTTTTCTCTCAGTCTAATGACAGGAAGTGTTGTGATCTCCAGACGCAGCAGCGTGCACCTTTGTTCCCAAGGACCTCACCTGTGACCTTTCATATCATCACAGGTTAAGGGTCTCAGGGACAATGAAGCACGCTGTCAGACACTGCTGCGCTGAGAAGGCAGCAGCTCTTCAATCAGCCTCGGCCACTGTTAAAATCCTTAAATATTACTGAAAGCTGTGAAATTTGAACACGATAAAACATACGTCAGTGACGTATATATGTGTCATGTATATTTGCTGTGAATTATTTTGTTACGCAAGCTCAGAGAGATTCACTTTTATTAAACCTGCATATAAAAATATTTTAATCACTGACAGGTACATGGCATCTTAAATTCTTAAAAACAAAAATAGACCAAGAGACAGTTTGTACGTCATATTTGATGGTTACCGTTGTTTGTTATCGATGCTGATGCAGTCCGACTCGAAACGTTCTGACACATCTGGGCTGGATCACACCCTGCGAAAGAAGGAAAAACATGTTAAAATACGTCGCTCAACTTAAAAATATCGATCCTCGTAGCATTATTAATCCGTTTATTTCGTTTTCAGGGCCCTTTCACTGTCTTTCCTCCTGACATAGCCAGCGCCTGTTTTTCAGTGCAGGTCTGTGCAGCAAGACGTTCAAACAAAATGCCCCCTGCTGGCAGACAGATAGACAAAGCATTTGAGGACAGGCGCACATACGCAGAGGAAAATCCTCAAATTTAATGTATGAAACGGGATTTGCGTATGGGATGAGCATATGGCCTGTGCGAGCATTAAGCTCCAGCAGAGCGGTCATACAGTTCATAGACACACACACATGAATGCACTCGACTCTTTGCTTGTGCACATCCATGAAACATCCACAGACAGCTGTGCCTGGAGCCGCAGACAACACTGTCGTCTTATATTTCCTACAGGCCTTGTGATCTCACAGGATTATGCAATCACTCCCCCATGACAAAGATGTTCAGCCTTGAGGGAGTAACACTGATTTACTCTTCCCCAGACAAAATAAATGTCACACAAGCCTGACACTGCAGATGCCACATGAAGAATGTGAGCCACAGGGTTCAAACAACTGGCACACAGCTGAAAAGCTCCGTCTGCATCACACGTTAAGTCTGAGCAGACGACAGCTTTATCGTCCGCCGACGATCCAGAGCATGTCTCTTAACTTACAAAAGCTGTCTGTGGCCAGGTGCGCACACATGCAGACAAACGTGCAACCCCACAAAGGCACACGGAACATGAAGCCCTTTGCTGCCTGTGTGAAAAATTAGACTGCCTCTCTCTCTCTGTTTCCTCTTTGTCTCTGTGCTCTGAGATATTTTCCTCTGTCCCAGTTTTATGAGCTCCTCTGCTGCTCTCTAAAGCACCAGAGACAAAGACCGGAGGATGAAAACCAGAGGCTAAAGAGGGAGAATGAAGTGAGATATTCTCATGAAGGAAAAAGAAATGAAACCTATGTCAAAAATAATAAACATGAGGGTGGACACAAATGAAAGGAAGATGGCGGGTGGACGTGGTCAGTCGAACTGTCTCGATTTTGCTATCCGGCCCGCGCGAGTCGCACTGAACTCACCATTTGCCTTTGCCTGGTGTTCCTTACATGAACACACACACGCACGCACATTTGTACTCATGTCCGTGTGCACATGCAAACAACAAGTGCATGTACATAAAACAGGTACACGCACACATAGACACACACATATATAACGCAATGCACTCTTACGATGAGTTATTGATCCATTTTCCCCCTGAGAGAGAAAAAAAAGCTTCAATTAATCCAGTGGTAAAGAAAATAACGCTTGATAAAACCTATCCTGCCCCATCTTCACAGTCTTCCTTTTTCTCTGAGCGCTGTATGCAGCGGCGAACAGAAAAGCTATTCCCCTCTCGCTACCCCTCCATCTCTCGCTCTCCTCTTTTTGTCTCTCCTCTTCTTCTATCCCTCTCTCAGGCGCTGTCCCTGGCTCTGTTTTGTGCCTGTTTCCCTCTGCCAAGTCACATCACTCATTCTCCAGGCGATTAGAGTCCGAGCAAGCAATGTCTATGAGGCAGGTACACCACACACACACGCACGCACGCACGCACACACACACACACACACACACACAGACAATTGCATTGATTCCATTATCTGGTGCTGTACCAACACCCCCACTTCCCCCAACCCCCAACAACCACCAACAGCGCCTCCATCTATGACCCTGTCCTTTCATAAATCTGTGTCACCTACATACATCACACACAAACACGTGCATGCATGCCCGCACACACACACACGCACACACACACACACATTCGCAGACACTTATGCAAGCATGCAGTATCTCCAGCTATCGCTCTTTCTTCTTCTCTTGCCTCAACACTCTCTATCACTCTGTCCCCGCCTCCCCGTGCTCCATCTCAGCCCTTCCCCTCATTTTCATCCTTCCCCTCCTCTCCCTCTCTCCCCCTCTCTTTCCCTCTCTCTCCCTTTCTCCCCCACTCTAACCCCTTCCATTTTTTTCCAGGCGTGACGTCCTGTCTCGCCCATCTTGCAGTCTACGTTCACACGATGCCGTGTCTCTCTACATGGGTGTCTGTTACTGTGTTTGTTTGTGTGTGTGTGTGCTTGAACTTGCGCTGCTGTGTTCGTGCATCTGGAGGAGAGAGGGAGAGTCAACGTGTTCGGAGGGAGGCGCATGTGTGTGAGGAGCTGTGGCGCGCATGTCCTCATGCACCGCTGTGCACACATGCATCTGTGTGAGAGAGAGGGAGTGTGTGTGTGTGTGTGCGGGGGGGGTGGGGAATCTCACAGACGGAGGCTGTGGATTTTACACAGCATGAGGATCAAAGCCACAGCATGCCCAAAGGTGATTAACCTCCCAGCCGTTCTGACCACAACACTGCTGCTCTTCTTCCATATTTCATTAACACAGCACTCTGCTATCTGCACAGTTCATCACATATTCATCCATCAACCTTTCTTACACAAATTCCCAAATATCCACCATTGTATGGAAAGCGATAAGAAAACGGTCGGTAAATTGTGAAATTACATAGCTGAACTTTGGACCTTTAAAAGAAAAACTCCCAAATTCCTCCTAACGTGGGAGAGAATGCGAAATTTGTTGTGACAATTATCAATTTTAAAAAAGACATTTTTTAAATTTCCTGCAGTTGTGTAGTGATAAAACAGAATATAATTCCAATAAACTTAAGAGGAACTGACATGGAAATAGAGCTGTTAACAGGGAAAAAATATCTGTCAGCATCACGTATGAAATGTCAACATTAAATGTATAAAGAAATGCAGGAATCAGCCACCGTTTACAAAATAGCAAGCGGCAGGCAGCTCTATTGTGACGGCTATATTTCCTCTTGAGTAAGAGCATGCCGGGGAGTCGTTTCTTTGAGTGCGTACAGAAAAGAGCTGTGCTCGGCAGAGATTGCTGATATATGCTCTTTTTTCCCCTCCTCGCTGGAGCACACTGCAACGCAATGCGGATACTGAGTGTCTGAGCCACTAGCCAGACACACTGGGGGGGACAGAGGGGGTGGGGGTGGGGGGGTAGGAGTAGTGGTGGGGAGCTCAGGTGGGGGTTGTGGTGGTGGGGGGGGGAGGGCGCAGGAAGGAGAGGGGAAGGAGGCGGAGGCGGTAAGCAAGTTCACATACAGCCCCGAGTTTCAGGACAGACTGACACTAACGTCTGGGCTCACTGTCATTATCTGCCATGACTACAGAGAGCAGCAGTTAACTCTGGACAGTGTTATGTCGACTGAATAAATACGCATCGAAAAACAGCAACAATGAAAAAAAAAACTAGACAATGTTTTGCCATTAAATTGTTCATATTTGAGTCGAATTTAAAATAACAGAAAATAAGAAAAGATAGAAGATACCACAGTTAAAATTAGATGTCTTCAGACTGTTAGATCAAGGTTTGATGAATCTTAACCTGATGTACAATATGAACAAACTAACAAATGTAGCAAAAATGCTCTCTATGACTTCTCTAAAAGGGGGACTTTCCTGTTTTACTGGTTTTAGCATTCCAGCGTAATGTCATCTAAAGAGGCGCTCTGTGTTTTTGTGCACGGCATGCTAAGACACAAACAGCTATTGATAGTTGGCTCTATACCCCATTGGACTGCACCAAATCACAAATCAAACAGCACTGCAGAGCAAGGTGAGTATATCGAGGTCTGGATTAGCTGGACTTCGACAGCAAAACCTGATTAGTATTTCAGATGTTTCAGATTTAAAGTCGGTGCAGAAAAACAGTTTCAGTGGCTTGTTTTCGTGTCGTTGTTGTGAGTTTGAAATCTAATTTGATGAAGGAGAAATGCAGAATTATCTTAGGTCTGATAATGGATGTGATCTCTATGGTAGAGGCTGGGAGTGTATATGTTTTTTCTGTCAATGCAAAAGACATCCACCAGACACTTACTAAAACTGACCTTGAAGGAGTAGACGAGGTCAAAATAATGTTTCAAAAGTAAAAAAAGAGATAAAATAAAATATTTGAATTTGAATAAAATCTTGTACAATGTAGTTTTCAGCTCTAAAAACGCCTGACATCCTTTTCTGTATTACTTTGTCATGTTTAATATCATATTACTTTCATTCCTATCCTCCATTGAAAAGTTGTCATTTCTAGAACTTTTTGTTCTTTTTCATGTCAGTCTTCGTACTCACCACTTCAAGAGGCATGAAGGTTGATGGCATTCATACGAAGTCTGGGTGACACCGCAGGGAAAGCTAGAAGGTTGTACAGTTATCTCCAGGCTGTTTATTATGCGAAACCATACAACCAACTACCTCACACTGCAGAGCACCGGAGCAGGGTCAGCGCTGGAGTCTCTCCTTCTTCCTCCACGCGGAGTCCTCTCGTCTTTTACTTCTGTCTGTCTGTCCTTGTCTGTCCCTGCCTGTCACATGTCCCGCATCTTGTACAATCATCATAAAGCTATGTTTCAGATTAACACAATCGTTACATACTTGAGTATGTTTTCCAAGAAATATTATCTTTGACACAAGAATAACACTGTGGCAAATCTCCAGTTTCAACCAAAATTAAATATGTTTTTCTTTTAGAGCTTAGTTTGTGGATACAAGATTAAAGTTGAACACTGTGATATTATTGGAGTTTAAAGGAATAATAGCTGAGGCCCACTAACTGCACTCCATGCATTTTTGTGGACCTGTCTCCCTCTTGTGGGAAGACAGGGAACATAAACCACCACCTCCCACCAGAGGCCAAGACAGTCTCCGAATACAAAGACAAGCAGTTAACCTGCAGTTGCTTACTGTAGGCGTCTGCCTGACCTACTTCTGCAAGTGGAGCTGGCGGAATCCTTCCATATATCCTCAAAGACTCCATTCAGCACAATTGAGCAGAATCATTGTCATTCTGAGGTTAAAGTTTAACACTCCTGTTCTGTTCTCTCATCTCACTCAAACATTAGTTAGGTTAGACGGCACATTTTCAGCTTACTTGTCTATGAGTGTATTTTAACTCAACAAATTAGACTACAGATATAACTTCGAATTTATTGATTTAAACGCAGACCGCGCATCTTTCTCAACATTTAATAAATGTGCTGGTTTCTTTCGATGAAATATAACTTAAGATGGAACTTAAAAGATGTCAAGGTGATTGTTAACAATTAACAATAACTTACAAGTTCAGTTCTGTCTGAACAACAGTCAAAAACCTAAGACATTTATTTTACTTTTATATCAGACAAAGAAAAGTACTCATAAGATCCTCAGATTTGGTGACAGGCTGGAACCAGCAAATGTTTTGCATCTTTGCTTGAAAAAAAGTAGCTCAAACAGTTAACTATAACAGTAGTTGTTGGGTGATATCTGAACTATTCACCCCAACTCTGTCTCCTATAAATTACATTTATATACCATTAAACTGTTTTCAGTTACGGTTGTGATGGCAACATAATTGCTGACTGGATTATGTTCATAGGCAATATTTTAAAAAAAAATGTTTTTTCTAATGAATGAAATAATTTTTAATAATTATTAATGGCGGGAGAGTCACTGGGGTGTGGAGTTGCATCCACAGTAATGTGTGCTTAGATTACAGTAACAAAAGCACTTAAGTTAAGGTGAGGGAAAGATTTAGATTTGGTTAAATGTTAATAAACCATTATTATCACCAAATTGTGTGAAGTTTCTCTATATTAAACCAGACCACTGATCTTTCCTCACTGTGAGTGGGATGTGGGAAAACAAATATGAATATTTTAGCAATACATTCAGTATTTGTGACGACAAATACATCAAATATTAAGAACATTTACTCATTACATTAACAGAAAAGTAATCTGGTCACAAGTAAAGTTTCTAAAGACAGGGTTGTTCATTTATATCCCTCACCAAGTATAACTGCTACTGTTCTTATTTAATTATTGTTTTACTCACTTACTTTTAGCTTCTATCTATTCTATCATATTTGATTTTAGTCCTTCTGTATATATCCTAAGCATTTCTTTTTGATGAAAAGTGCTATGCAGATAAATACAGAAATAAATCTGAATGAAATAACTTGAACTTCTCTCCCAGGCTTTTGATTCACTGTACTTGTGTACAACTGGGCACAAAGCGAATGCCTTGAGGAGAGACTGGACCAAAAGCGCTTCATTATCAGGTTGAGCAGTTCATTGCGTCTCTCTATGACTTTTATGTTTGCCCACGCTTTGAGTGTGGTCCCTTTGGAACAATATTTCACCGCAGCGATGTGTGATTTGCAATAAGAAACTATTTCATCTTTTGCTAATTTGACAGCTGTCCTCGCTATTCAAAACCAAAGCAAAATGATATATAAATGCAAATATATCACAATATTGATATATCCAATTACTTAAGAAATACAATGTATATATCAGTTTGTAATTGCATGCATTGCAGATCAGGTTTATTATGAAACACGCCTCTAGTTCTTTTGAAGCACTCTGAAGACTATTTTTCACCAATATTCTAGCCCATTCTGTCGCTCTCACCTAGCAACCACATCAGGTAAAAATTCTTTAAAAGCTTTGTGTTCCACAAAAAACTGTATGACATATGACGGTGGTTACTCATCAAGTGTTACCCAACAGAATAAGCGGCGAAGTTGTGAACCACGTCCACTGCCCTCAGGTCTTTATTAACAAGGCCAAACAGTGTCACATATGTGAAGTACCCTACAGAGTTAAGCAGTGCTACAGAGGAGCCAAGTAAAATGTAATTATGCGCCTGTAAAATGGCGTGCCTCTTACCAGCCTGAATATGCCAAATATGAGTGAGGCATATGGAGTGGAAGAATGAATGAGCTTTGTATTTTCGGATATTAATACAAATAAATGTAGTATTTTTATCTGGATTGAGTCAGTTAATATCTGCTATTTTGTTTATTTACTTGTTTCTTCATAAGAATCCTAAGGAATGGTGTCAGATATCTTGGCACATTTAAATAGGATAGGTTTAATAAAAATTATGTTCAGGGTAAGCAGAAATTGGTGCATGTAGAGCAATTTTCAATATAACAAATAATAGGTTCTAATGGGTGAGTAATTGGATGATTTGGAGTAACAGCACTATCCAGGTAATCTCCCTCATTATGCTCCGCAAAATAATGGGGCGCACCCATTTGACATCTAGCTGAGGGTGATCTCCTGCAAAAAGCAGCAAATTGGCTGTTGTTAGCAGTCAATGGCTGTGTTTGACACTCCTTCTATGTGCCTCAAGGACTCGTGATTGCCAGTAGCTGCTGCAGCAGAGTTTCTTGGCCTCCTATTCAGCCTGGTCAGTACCAAAATACCAACCTTAAAGTCTTGGATGACTGGGGCCTCACTGAGAAGCTGGATTCAAACACTAATGGAACATCACTGACTCCTCAGAAAATCAACTCATTCTGGCCTTACCAGGACTTGAACTGTGTGTGTTAATGACTGTACTGCATAGCCAAATGATAATAGCAAAAGATGATGAATGGCTGTGGTGGGTCTCGTTCAATTACATTACAGGGATAAATGCCATTTGTAATCAGTCTCAACTTGTTAACTGTACTTAAGATTTACCATTTCACTAACATTAAATGAAAATGAGCCAACTAAGTGTTAATTTCAAAGATATGGCAGCACCATATGTAATAGAGACATAGATTGTTTTGTTTTTTGGCAACTTCCAAATGCAAAACCATTCACTTCGCCTCTCGCTGCCCTCTGCCATGCTAAAGCCACCTCCACCCTACCCTTCATTTTCTTTTCTTTGGCCATCCTCCTGCACTCTCTAAGTGCCTCTTATTTGTCCTTCATCACCAAACATTTCAGGCCTCAAAATCTTTCACAACTTTTTTTTCTTTCTTTTTTTCTCAGACAATCTCTCTGTTCATGCCAACTAAGTCCCCCTTCATCCCCGCCAGTTCCTCTCCTCCTTTTAAACCTCTCTCAGTGTCTCTCATTCGCAGTCGAGATCACGCATGAATGCGGCATGGTTGTGCCAATGCCAGCTCTTGCCAATCTGCTGGGTGTGTTTGCTTGCCAATGAAGGTCGGTGGGGAAGCCCCCTGCACTGGAGGCCAGGGTGGCATATAAGCCCAAACCCGGCTGGTGTATCAGGTCAGGTGGCTTTTAGCAAGGATACAAGTTTGCCCTCTTGAGGAAGGCAGCTCGATTAATCATGTTCTGCCAAAGTATATATCGAGTGCGCCTAAAATCACCAAAATATTAATGAACTGCAAATTTGTTGAAAACGGCTGTGCTGCCGGTGCGCTTCGTGATCCATTTTCATAATTTACAAGATATTCTGTCAAAGTATCTAACAATAAACAATTTGGCCATAGAGACAAAACACTTTTTATGTAAACCTCTCAAATTGAGTTATCAGTAGTTCAATTTCTTAATTTCATTTTCAATTGTAATCATCAGCGCTGACTCTGGGGATGTGGTTATCATGCACATGATCATCATGTGTTAATCTTGCTAACAACAGCTGAAACAATGCTGTGTGAGCATACTGTTTCTCCAGTCATTATTGTTAAAATAATTAGTTGTATTTTTAGGGAATATGCACCATGAGTTTCAGATTTTGTATGAAAACTAGTATGCTTAGCTTATCCATTAAGATGACAATAAATCTCTATTTCTCCTGATGAGAAGAATTTTGATGAATCTATTTTGCCTGACAGACTGATGCATATGATTTATATGCAAAGCATATTCAAGAAAAGAGTAGAATATTTTCTGTTGAGAAAACAAAAGTGAAATTTGTTTCCTTCTGTTTCACCAAAATATATTAAATACAAGGAAATATGTCACCAACAGTGAGTCAGGAGAGGGAAAGCTAACAAATGGCCCTGTATTTTACATGAGAAATGTGACAAACAAAAACAAAACAAAACAGAAATGATTGACTGAGAACAACGAGAGATGAATACTTAAATCAATGCTATCATTAAAGCCAGTTCTCACAACAAAGTATCCCTTATTAAATTAAAAAAACCACAATTTAAAAAATCTAAAACATTTAGGCTCTACAAATATTAGAACAAAGACTTTAGGTGGCTTTTCAACCGTCATTGTCTTGAGAAAGGATTTGACTGTCAAATGTAGGGGCACTGAGGAATGCAATCTGCCCATGACAGCAAATAAACCAGCAACCACATATGAATCACTTGGCCAGTGCCAATTACTAAATGTAGGCCTAGACAGCTGTTCTCAAACTCCGTCAAGACTGTTGTCCAGTCTATTTTACAGTGGTCACACACCCTGTTTAGTGAACATATTTTTCCAAGACTTAAGATTACAAAACAAAACCTAAACTAATGAAATCACATTAAACTGAATCAAAAATAGCATGATTATATTTTAGGAAATATGGACAGACAACATATATATAAATATATTACAGATAATTGAACAGTTCAAAGACAGAAAATAGAACCAAAATTGAGATGACCTCACCAGCACTAAGAGCAGAGGTGGTTTTCCAGTATTAATGAAAGAAGCTATTTAGAGACTGAGAAAGAGGACTAAGACTAGATGCTTTCCTTGTCCTCAAAACTGACTGACCTGTAGCAGCGAGACTGACCTGAGTTCTGTTTAATGCACTCTCTCTTCAGTCTGACAGCTTTTCATAGGGCAGGATGCTACCCATACTCATAAACCATAAATTACAGCTCTGTGAGAGAACACTGTGCACTTTCCTAACCTCTCACCCAACCCCTTTCACTCTCGCACTCATTTACAAAGGCAGAAAACGTTACCATGGGAACAGATACCACATGTGGCAACCTCAGTGTGGCTTGGCATGATGCCCATGCTAGGCACGTTGCTGGTACACAATGTGGCCAGTATGTGTGTGTGTGTGCATGTCTCGTATATATGTTTGTGTTGTTAAAGTAAGTAGGGAGTACCATATCTCAGCTTGAGTTTCTAAGACATCACTCTTATGTTCTTATTCTAAGGCTGAAGGCTTTATAACCAATATGTCATTATTTAAAATAATATATAGCATTTTGAATTGGCTTTATTGCTAGTTTACCCCTGGGCAAAAGATGGGAGGTAGCTGCTGCCAGCCGGCAATTTTTTCGGCATGCAGTGTTTGTTCGAGAAAAGAGAGAGAGAATAATACGCAACTGAAGTTGGCGCAAGGTCCCATATGCAATTATGTTGAATAATGCGGCGGTTTGAGCTTTAGTCTTTTCAGCTACTGGAGTGATAGCTGTTGAAGTAGCCTGTTTATAGTGGCGGAGATAGTAACAATTCCCTGCTTCTACGGCGCATTGCTGCTGTAAGAGCAAACTTGTGTTTTATGATGAGAGTAAGAATAAAAGAGACAAGAGGAGAGCAGACAGAGAGACTGTCAGATAAGAAAAGAACTTGGTACGGAAATGTTAGCATCTCTCTCTCTCTGTATACTTGGAGCCGACGCTTCATCACTATAGCTCAATCGTTACTTGTCTCTTTCATTTCAGTCAGACTCAAAGAATCTTTATGGTATAAACCTGAAGAAACAGATACAAGTACTGTTCACACCTCGGATCTAGTTTGAGGTTTTTCCCAAGGCCTTCTCACTGGGGAGCTTCTATGGCTAATGCATTCCTGGAAATCAGCAGAGCATCATGCCAATTATTAGCATACCGTGATGGTATGCGTCATCAATAAACACATTGAGCCATGTTGGGATAAGTAACAACAGTGTCAGCCGCCCAGACACAGCCCTCATCTGGGCTTTTATCCAGGCCACAGGTCTAGTAGTTGCTTTTCAGCAAAATACCCTCGGGGGCTCAATCTTTGAAGAATACTACGAACACTAAATCATAACAGACCAATCCCTGATTAGAGATAAAGAGCCCGGCACAAAAGAAATGAAAGGAAATGGACGACGAAACATCGTGTAGAGAAGTGAAATGGATAACAAAGGGACATAAAGGACGCAGAATGAATACTGTGCTATCAATAAACATGAAATTATATAGGTGGTACAAAATACATGTGTTGAAGCGGAGACGGTTAAAGACAAGTATGAATGTCATATTAATAATGTTGGAAAAACAATCGTAGATTGGTAAATTAAAACAGCAGTGAGCCAAATAAATGCACACTTGGTGACACTGCAACACAATGAAAGACAACAGAAATGAGAGATGTGTGGCTTTTGTGTTGGTGTGTGCCTATTAATTCCCACCTTCAGGCACGACATATAAGCGGGTCTGTGTGTTCCTATCTGCATGTACTAGGGAAGAGCATTGCCCGGTGTATCTTAGTATCTATTACCGAGAGGAAGTTAATAGCCTTCTCCCTCATACTTCTTTTTTCTCCCCAGGCCCTTTTTGAACCTGCCGCTGCTGGAGATGCAGTCTGACTGAGCATACCGCATGTCCTGAAAGGAGGTCAGAGGGCAGGACAAACAGTCTATGTCATGGCAACTTGATGCCACCAAGCAAAGCGAGAGGGAAGCCAGGTTTAGGAAAGGTTGGTCAACCTGTCACAGCTTACTGAAGACAAAGACCCACCACTTGAAACGCTGAATTAAACACTGAGCCCAAAGGGTATCTGTTGGAAAGATCAAGACCATCTATGAATATCCTAATGACTGATGATTTTATTCCTCTGTGACCTCCACTGTCATCATCCAAAACTAATATTAGAAACACACTCAGTGAGCCACACTGCTTGCACTGGATGACATGTCTTCCATCACCATGAACACGACCTCTATGGCTACCCAAGTCGACCGTGACATATAATCATTATGGTGACAATAAATATTCACGAGCACATATTATTCTGCAGCTGAATAGGAACCCAATAAATGCACTATTTACCCTCGGTGAGTTAAACTTACAAAATCTGCTCTCGCAGCTGTTTGAGAACAACTATTGGGCCTTTCAAATCAGCACGCAGTGGTGACGATTTCAAAGATTTACGACGCTAGGAACGACCAACACACTTCGGCCTCACGCCACAGACAGGTAAGTGTAGAGAAGTTTGAAAGCATGAGAGAGTCGACTGTAATGCTGCATTGAAAACAGTCATCATCCCTTTGAATGAAGTTAACGAGACTGAACCCCACATATCCAACATCGTTTATATCTACCTTTATTTTCATTCGTATAATTGTTAATTTTTATGTTTGCTCTGGACTTTCAAAACAGCATACTCCCATTCTTACGTTTCTTCCATATTCCTTCTGATACAGTTCTGGGAAGCCCTCAATGAATGTAGTGTAGTTTCTAAACTTAATTGACTTAATTCTTTTTTTCCTGTAGAGTATAAAATGATCTTCAAGGGTCATGCAACATTGCTGGCAATGATGCTTTGGCTCGATGAGTTTCTGAACAATGCCAAACTGAATCTCTCATTTGCTTGTACCTTAATTATTCTGAGTACAATCCAGCAAACCCGAGAAACGAACTGCAGCTGTAATTGTGTTGCCCGCCAGTGCCAGCTCCTAGACTGCCTGTAAGCCATCTCCTCCTGAGGTGTTGATCAATATGGAATCCTGGTTCCTTTGTATGTCATTAGCTTGTCTGATGTTTGTTGAGACCTCTCCAAACCTTTGTGTTTCCAGCTCTGGAAATCTCTCACATGAAGAGAGGTGATTGCAGTGTGTCTAGTTCAGCGTATGCATATTGACTCAAAGCATCTCACATGTAACGGGCGTTGTAATGGGTGTTTTCTCTGCGATATGCAAGCATCGCAGGGACTCGTAGCATAAAAGCGCATCTGCATGAAACTGAGTGTGGTGAGAGCCAAAAGGTGGTGTGTCCTTGTGTTTGTTCAATGCGCAGAGTGGTGGAGGGCAGATCAGGAAACAAATGAATCTTGATCACAGGGCCAGGGAGTGAAGGAGAGAGAAGGAGAGATTGAAAGCGGTTAGAGGGGTGATGCTTGGGATGAGGCCGAGGAGGGAGGAGGATGGGGAGGAGGAGGAGGAGGAGGGTGGAGGAGGGTGGAGGAGAGGAGGGGTGGTGTTGGTGGGTTGGAGGCGATGTGTTACCAGCACAGCTACTAACTGCACACTTAGGAAAGACCACTCATTTCCTACCCAGCCAAAACCTCAGCGCTTTGAGGTCATTGGCCAGTTAAAATGGATAGTTAAGCGAGTTGAAGAGAAAACAGAAAAGAGACATGAGAGCAGCAGTGCATTGAAAAAGCCTGGCATTCCTGCATCACTGGTGGTGGACAGTAGCAGTGAAATGAGGCTGGATGGTGCTTCTATCTCTACAAATAAAGACCCACTTCCTGGTTAATTTAGTTGCATATTTTTCTCTTTTTTATGCATTTTATTTTGAAGAAAGCCATTGAGAGTTGCTCTAAAATAAAATAATTAACCTCTGTATTAGCGCGTTTTAACTAGCATTTCCTTTTTCAGTCTACTCTTTCAATGATTCTTCATGTAATGTTTATGTACCTGACCAATAACTGCTGATTTTCTGTAGAGACAATCTGGCGATGACTGAGTGGGAAGGGTCGTGCTGTAACTAAACAAACCTTGATTTCTGAATCACAGCATCTGCCACTGTCTGCATCGCTTGGCTGCAATCGAACAGACTTTGACCCTTTTACTTCTATTCTGTGCCTAAATAACACATTTCCTTCTTGCCTAGCGTGGTAAGATTAGAAATCTGAGGCTAGTAGAGGATTTGATTATAACCTTTCAACAAAACTCCCAATTGGAGCTTAACATTCGCTTCAAAACCTATAAAGACCCTAACCATTCCAGGTGGAAGAATGAACTTCTCCATCAATCTCTCACCATTTTTACTGGAAGGTTTGAAAATAATATGATTTAACCTATTATCAAACAGTCATATCCAATGTTGGTAAGGCTACAATCTACAGTAATTTTCAATGTCAGTATTTTCTCTAATAATTGATTCTGTCTATAAAATGTCAGAACACCTGAGCCCAAAGATGACATTATGAATATTATAATAAAGAAATTTACAGTGATATGACACTGAAAAAGCAGCAGCTTGTCACATTTGAGGAAGCTCAGAGCAGAGGATGTTTGGCACACTGGCCGAAAAATGACTAAATCTAATATGACAATAGTTGCATTAGTTGAATTAATCTATACTAAGCTCTAAATGTTTAATCTGTTTTCTCTCACAAAAACTTAACACTTGGGTTTGTGTTTGGATAAATATGTCTGGTCTAAGATGTCTGATTAAAGCGTATTTCTGCCTAACCTTTTATGTTAGGTCTCGGTGAGGAAATATGATACCCGGTGGAAGCTATATTGATCTAGACTGCAATGGAGAAACCACGAGATTTGATCGACTATCATATTTCTATTGTTGAGAAATATTATTTTGAGCTGAGCAGCCATATGCAATGGATTGCAGCTGTGTTACTATCATCTTCTTGGTCTTTATAGTGTCGTCAGTACAGTGATATTTGTGGTATATGAACCAATAAAGTAGATTTATGTATGGTTTAATACATTTCTGTACGATCAATCATTCAATATCTCACATACATGTATGTCCATTTGTTGTAGGAATAAAGATAAAGATAAAAGATCATACCAAACTGTAAATTCCACCGATGCTGTAAAATATTTGGGGAAATTCTTTTCCTTTTCAGTATTGCCTCAAAAATTGCAAACAAGTTGCTCCAGCTTTGTGTATCTGCTGTCTAAGCTGTGAGATCAAAGCATCAAAATTACATTTGGAGTCCGAACTGAATGAGACTTTAGTGATAGTGGCGAAAACAAACACATGGCTGCTGAGTGCTTGTGAACAGGCACTCTTCACTTCCAGCTCAAGGTTCCGCGGCTCTTGAGATTAATTTCAATAAGTAATGTCTCAGTTAACTGAATGCAGTATCTGATGCCTTGAAATATTCTGTATAGTGTAGAAGTGATATTGTTTGATTCAAGAAAGACACCTATATGATCTGAAATCCCCAAAGGTTTTTCAATTTACATTTAGGGAGGACTCAGAAAAAAACATTATATTTGAGATGTTGGAACAAGGCACTGGCATTTAAAAAAAAAACAAAAATAAGTAAATAAAAACAGTTGCAAATTAATTTTCTTTCAATGAACAAATCAATTCATCAATATCCATTTCAGATCTAAATTAGCTGTTACTATGAGACCCTCTGCAGCTGTAGTATTGATTATGTATAAAAACAGTACAAAACAATGCAAAATTCCTCTCACTTTATATGCATCCTCCTGTAGCATATTATCTGGTTGTAGATAGCACATTGTATTGTCCCTTAGTGTGTCTTAGAGCTACGCAGATGCTACTACAGCTTCATATGAATCACCACAAATT
Organism: Lates japonicus; assembly: GCA_033238685.1. Lineage (NCBI taxonomy): Eukaryota > Metazoa > Chordata > Actinopteri > Centropomidae > Lates > Lates japonicus. The sequence goes on from BRZM01004363.1 coordinate 16,862, forward strand.
GCATATTTTGTAGCACTCAATAGACCCAGAGGAGCAAAAGAGGGGCTGGGGAAGATGAGTTGCAGACAGTGACAGCTGCCTTCTGAGTCAATCTATCAGACTTGTGTGGAGAATAATGTCTCAAACACTGAGATCAGCAGTCTTTCAACTACATCACTGTTGCTCATTTCACCCTCGTTGAACTCGCACTCTTGTTTTCACCTTTGGCAATTTTGCACAGTGAGGGAAGTTGAGAGACAGTGACCATGGATACAAACGAGATAAAGCGAGAGGCAAAGCGTGATTTTTTTAAATTAATCTTCAGATTCTTTTTTTTAATCAATCAGTTAGTGTCCATTCAATCAGCATAACCTCATATTTGAGAAACTGAAACCAGCAAATGTTTGGCATTTTTCCATGGCTTTAACAGTTACTTGACTATCGAAGTTGTTGTCGCTTTATTTCCGCACTAACCACGCATCAGCATTTCCTGCGTTTCTTTTCTTGCAAAAGACTCATTTTGTATTTTAACTAAAGCGATAGAAGAGGCAAAACCTGCAGAGAGAGTTGCAGACAGAGAGAGAGAGAGATACTTGAGGCAGTGATGTAGAACATCAACTCCAACCAGACAGTCTGCTAAAAAAAAAAAAAAAATCATGGCGAGGCAAACATCGGCATGTCTCTCAGCTTTTCTTCCTCTCTCTCCTCTTTAATCTGACAGCCTCCCCCCCTCTCTGCCTCTCTTTGTCTCTCTGTCTCTCTCTCTCTCTCTCCCTCTCTCTCTCTGTCCCCCTGAGCTGAGTTCTGTGTGTTCCATCCCCGCCTCTCTCCATCTCCCTGCCTCTAATGTGCTTTGGCGTGTGTTACCCACGGGTGCTTGCGCGCTGCTGCCGCCATCCTAAAGCCGGGTCAGGGGCAGCTTGAAGTGGTGCGATGCTGTCTGTGACATCATCAGTCACTGTTATTACTCACGTCTCACCTCCCCTCACTGTCTGAAAACTGCAAGGGCTTTAGGTGCTTTGGTGGCGGGCCGACAAACGCAGAGACACGCAAACAAACAAACAAACAAACAAACAAACACAGATTTACACCCATGTTGTCAGAACTAAATGAAATATTATTTGAAGGGCTCAAAATTCTGAATCCCATTTGGAGATTTTTGTTGCAGAAAATAGTTCAGTCTCACACAAATACACTGAAATCATTTTAGTGTCTTATACGCAAATAGTAATGCTTCATCACAAGCAATCACGTTGTCACAGTATGTGTCAGTTTTCAAAATGCTGAATATATTTTTCATGCAATTAAACTCTTTATTATTATGCAATAATTATGACTAGTTTTAACCTAAATGGAGTACAAATCAATATTTTAAAAGGACAGAACAGTTCATTCACACTTTCAATTAATCTATTAATCATTTAGCCAATAAAATATTTGAAAATAGAGAAAATGTCCATTGCATATTCCTGAAGCCCGAGTTGCTGTCTTCACATGTTTTGTTTAATCCAACCATCAGTCTAAAACCCAAAGGTATTTAATTTATTATTATAGAAAACCAAGAAAATCAGCAAAATTTTAAACATTTAAAAAGCTGAAGCCAGTGAACTTTTTCATTTTTGCTAAAAAATAAAATAATTCATAAATCATCAAAACAGTTGCGGATTGATCTTCTGTTGATCCAGTAATAGATTTATCGAATTGTTTCAGCTCTAAATGTGATGTCCTTCTATACAAGCTCTCACTTGGCTATAGCAGGGATCAGTTTCTAAAATGCTGAATATATTTTTTATGGAATTTAACTCTTTACTTAATAATTCAGTCGGTTAGTTTTAACCTAAAAGGACTACAAGATGTACATGACAGCACAGTCAATAATTCAACATGACAGTGTGGTCCAACAGTAAATTGTGAGTTGTATCTGTATCTGTTGTAACTGATTAAGTGTTTAATCTAAAGAACAGAAAAAATTACCATCACAAGTTCCCAGAGGACAAGCTGACATCTTCAAATGTCCTGTTTGTCAGACCAAGATGATAAAACCCCAAAATATTAAATTTACAGTTATTTTTTTTTAAAAAAAAGCAATAAATGCTCACATTTGAGAAATAATTGATTAATAATAAGTTATCAAGATAGTGATAATTGTCTGTCAACTGACAAATCAAATAAATGAAAATTTGTTTCAGCTCCTTTTTTTAATGCAAGCAATAACTCGTTATTATAGTTGATGTTTGTTCCTGAAATGTTGAATATCTTTTATAGAATTCAGACAGTTTTGATCTAACTACAAGATGGCAGAACAGAACAGTCAGTAATTTAACATGATAGAATAGTTCAGATAGGAAAAAAGAGATAGTGTGGTATGTTGTCAATAACGGAAAAAATGCTAAAATGACTTTTAATTCAGCTTTTTTTTCTTTTTCTGACAGTCGTTATAAGTCCTAATATTGCAAATTGCGAGCATATGCCACTGCAGTAAAGTGAAACAATAAATCATATTCCACAAGTAACTCACACGTGTATGGATGTAGTGAACAAAAGAACACGAGAATCTCCGCATGAATCTACGTCTGCGTAAAGGGGAGAAATGTGCCTCCATTCAGTGAGTGTGTGTGCGAGGTTCAGACTGTGTCAAATCACCACATCTGCCATCAACGGAAACACTCCTGTACCTGGGGGTCTGTCTGTCACCCCCACTGTCAGCCAATGAAGAGGTGAGAGTCTGCAAACTCCTTCACTCAGGAATACTGATAGCTAGTATGAAAGCCCTCGGCCTGTGTGTGGGAACACACCATATAAATCATACATGACCAGCACCACCAGGCACCATATGCATGCTACAGTGCTGCATTAATAACAAGCATGCCAGTGTCATATTCATGGGCGTACAGAGAATATAAATGTCTGCGTCTTCTCTAGTCTCACTCCCCTGCACTCCTAACATGTCCTCTTGAAAGCACCTGCAGCACTAAACTCGATGCCACAGAAAAAGAGTGAGACGGAAAGGGAGAGACAGATAGGAGGGTGAAGGGTTGGAGAATGGATAAACCAGACAGCAATGACAGAACAGTGACGTTTGGAGTATAAATACCTAAAGGCATAAATATTTGAAGATGAAAAACACCAGCAAAAAGTGCGCAGGGACAAATAAAAGACAGACGGAAGAGTGCGAAAAATATGAGGCAAAGTAGGACAGCGAAATAGATGGCATGACTGAAAGACAGACAGACAGATTAACCAAAGGAGACACAGAAGAGAGACACGGAGACAGACAAAGAGCGAGCAGGAAGAACAAAAGATGAAATGATGAAACGCAAGAGAAAGGAAGGGGAGAGAGGAGGACAGACTTGGAGCCAGACAGGGAGAGAAAGAGGGGGGAGAGAGGGAGAGAGAAAGACAGGCAGGCAGAATTAGAAAAAGATAGAGGAGGGCAATGAGACAGAGGCGCAGGGCGGCAGTGCGCATGCGGAAATAGGTGGCAGACTCTTGTCAGTGCAGTGACCTAGTCGTGCAGGACTGAGGAATTCTCCCTGTCGACCCGGACACATTCCTCCAGTCCTCAGACGTTAACCCATGCCACACCACTATACTGTACTGCAGTGGCTCACACGGCCTCTCTGTCACCGACCAACGAAATATATCACTCTAACAGTCTGAAATACACACATGCTACCGACACAACGCAGTTTATAAAGCTGAATTAACATCTCCTATTTTGAGTGGGTGCTGCCAATGAATCTGTGAATCTAATAATGACCTGCGGTGTGTATTTACAACGCGCTTCTAGACAGTGGAAGCGAGCTGCTACAGATCTCTGAGCAAACACCTTCGACAAGAATTGAAATATCGGGTAAAGTGCACAGCTCTGCCAGCTCTGAATCAACGTTCTGTGCCGCCTGCAGAGAATTTGTGTGTGTGTGTGTGCGCACAGGGCCCTGCAAAAACACATTGTGAAAATATCAGGGCAAGAAGGGCTCTATTGTGTCGCGGAGGCAGAATGTAGCTCTTATTCTCCTGCTGCCGGACCGGGGGCATGGGGGTGACATCAGCACAAAGACAAAAATGTAATGTGAGGCATCTCCAAAGCTAGCTTCAAGGCTAGACCACAGGCCGCTCTTTATCCCCCGCACTCTCTCACTTTTCAGTAACATCTGATAATCGGGACGTGACCAACAGATGAACTTTCACTTGTTGCTTACCAGTATAAAAGTCACAGCCATCAGTGTTACTCCAAACTGACTCAAAAAGGTGCACTGTCAAAATGAAAGATTGTCCGCTCGTTGCTTTCACATTGGCCAACTGTTAGCACATATCTGTGAGGTTAATCACGACAGAATGACTCAGGGAAGAGTAATTCAATTATTCTGATGGTGTATTGACGTTTCGATCGGGCCACAGACTAAAATGGCTGACCAAGTGTTTCTGACTGCTGAGTGCCGTTAAGCAAAAATCTAGTCAGTAAAGCACTTGATTTTACACAAACCTGCACATACACTCAATCTTTATGGGATAAATAGAAAGTATTCTGGACTCCTTTTGGGATAAATAAATGAGCAGAAAATATTTCCTTACCTGGTAAAAATCACATCATCAATGAAAAAGTTCAGGTCATCTCCAAGGCTCAATCTGAAAAACAGACATACATTATTTGCATTATAATTACATCGAGAATTAATTCATACCCTCACCAAATATTTAACGATATGATCACTGTATTAAATTATTATAAGATATCATATAGAATATACATATAATATTGTTTCACTTGGCTCTACATCTACTATCATTTTAAGATCTTTTAAATTCTCTATTAAATACAACACTCCTGATTCTCGCAGGCATTTGTACCACTTGTGTTTCACACCAGGCCTGCTAGGCTGCTGTACCAGCACTAGTCAGTTCTATCGGTTTTACAGCAAATTCAGCGGCACAGACTCAAACCTGCTACACACAATGGCAGCTTGCATGGGAATTCCTGAGGTCTGTTCAATCCATTAATGTATGCTGCGGTTGAATGTCATCAATTATGGATGAGAAACACACTAGATTCACAGAGAGCTGCTACAGAATCATGGGAATGGCACTGGATTGCAGTGCCTCGAATATCTGTAGCATACCGTGCGAAGAACAGGGCCATGCAGTCAGACGCAAGCTAGTTTAGTGTCGGCTAATCTTTTTAAGCAAAACAGTTATTAGATTAGAGGCTGAATTCAATCAGAGATGAGTGAATGATTTTAAAAATAATTTAGGATATACCAGCTTAGTGTAAATATTTTCCAGTTTTAGAAAATCACACAGAAAATGTACATGATGTTGCTAAGAGTAGCAAAAAAGGCTGCAACCTGCTATAGGAGAGGTTATTCTACTTCCTCAGCCTTTAGGTGTCAGGCACTTAAGTCCATATGTGTGGATACTGCAGTGGGGGCCTCTTCCCCTTTAAGGCCCAGGTATTCAAGAGTGTGTTGACCCTGCCAGTGAGTTCATACCATAAGCAGACCCATATAGCCTCTCCTCCAGAGCCCCTGATCACGAGCCTGCTGAGCTGCCGCCTCAGTTACGTAAGATTACATAACACCAGGTCTGTCTGAGTAATATTTCATAACCTGGGGGTCCCACTACACTGGCATTACCATCAAATCCCCTTAGGTGTGGAATCAAAGGTGCTAGGCGGCTTTGGCGAAGTAAAAGTCAAATTTGAAAACAAATAAGAGCAAGTTGAGGGCTCTGAGGGGATTTGTCTCTCCTAAGCTTTTGTGCATCTTTAGCTCCGGCATGCACAGACGTTCGGTTTCAGGAAAAATTATTTGACACCAACGACTTTTCTCTTAGTTTTCTTGAGAGCTTAAGTGGAGGTCACCAAAAGGTCGAGCCAGGGACGCTACTAAACAAAAGCATCCTCCCCCCTTGGCTTATCACAGAATGCAGTGATGCTGTCTGACCATAAATGTCATATCATTGTGTATTAATCAAATCATTGCATATGAATTAATCTAGCACACACTTAGACACAGAACATTATTAAAAAACTAGGCCAGTAACTGTTATCTAACAGCACCGGCGATACAAATAGCTTCTTTCTTATCTATATCCGCAGAATTAAAAAAAAAAAAAACATCTGCGCTGCTTTTAATCAAAACTTTTTGGACGACCACGTCCTCAAATAACTTAAATAATCTCACCTCATTCACAAATAGATGATAAAGATATTTCAAACCAGACAGAAATTCCAGAAACAAGCAGAATCAGAGCTTATCGTTTAAACACTCGCACCAATAAAATACATCGACGGCGGAGGAACACACACACACACACACACACGTATGCACTTCCCTCGGAACGATACCAGTGAACAATCTCGGATGTAGATAACAACTGTGGCAAGTGGTAGAGAAAATGTGTGCAGAGATAAGAGGAGGCTATGTAAATAAAAAACAGAGCAGGCAGATATAAACCGCAGGAGAGGGGGAAAAAAGGGAAAGGAAAGAGATGCCAGAAGATATCTAAGGCTGATACCGCAGGAGAAAAAGGTATACTCGATGGAGGTTACACCAGATGGACCGCAAATGGACAATAGCAGACTTGCTTTGTATATCGTATGCCTCTGTCTACTGCCTACCGTTATGTACACTGCACTTAACAATAATGCATTCATGTAATCCACTTCTCCCAACATCTTCACATCGCAGATTTGCACCAAAGCCTCCATCTTTACCTGTAACTTCACCACATCAGACAAAAGTAATCTAGAGTAAATGCACAGGTCGTAAAAAAATGAAAAACTTGTTGAAACTGACTCCAGTTTCTCACTTAGCTTTCGCCCTGGAATAAATCCACCCTTATCTTTTGTTGACACCGAACCACATCTTGGACTAGGGGGTTTTTGTCTTTACAGGCGGACCAACAGATAGACTGGGGATACCCGGATGAACGGATGGAAGATGGGATAGAAAAGGGGGAAAAGCATGGGAGGAGTAAAAAAAAAAAAAAATCGAACAAGAGAAGAGGAAAACCCGCAGTACTTACAGTCCTCACCTCTTCAATTTGCTTCGTTCTAATGCCTCACCTTTCATCTCTGTTCATTCTATAACTAACAACATCGCACAATCACTCCCTGAATATGAAACATGATTGTGCAAATCCACGCATGCGTAAGCAGGAGTGACCGTCCGCCGCTGCCGGCTCCTTTAACTCTAAATCACACCCCAGCATACTAACACACACATGCACAGACACACAAGATACACAACGACTAATACAGATAGATACGCACACAGGCAAATGCACACACCCTGCCTCCTTCATGTGCTACCCTCCCATGCATGGGCCCCCTAAAACTGGGTGCACTCAGTGATCCCTTTCCAAAGCCCTCATCTAAATGTGAGCAGAGGTAATCCTTCAAGGAGAGGCAAAGAGAACAGCGATAACCCATGATAAAGAGGAGCTGAAGGAGGAAAGAGGGAGAGAGGGAGCCAGTGAAAGAGGGAGAGAGGTGGAGCGCGAGATGGGATAGAC
>BRZM01004364.1:0-28669 GCA_033238685.1 Lates japonicus
TTGCACTCACTTCAGTCAAGCACCTTTCACCCTCCTCTATTTGACCTGCATGAGAGATCGACCCACCTCCTCTCTGCAACTGGCTGGACATCAGAGAGCCTTTCAAATAAAGGCCTGGCCACACTAGAAAGTGGCTCAGCAAAATTCAGCTGAAGATCCACACAAAAACATTGAAGCCTGTGACTAATTGTAGGACTAACCTCTCAATAGTCACACGACTTCTACCGTGCATTTTATACTCACAATTCTGCATCATTTAATTCATTAAAGACTTATTAAGGTATAATAATAAGTTCAAATGGTTTATACAAAACATTCCCTTGTACTATTAACTTTTGCTTCACAACTGCCTGCAAATCTTTGCTCTTTTTTGGAACAGTTTCTACTCTGATAGAGGAGGCTAAATAAAAGCACATGGTGAAATTGAGCTAATATGCTACGATAGTTTCCTCTATTTTGGACTCTCTGTTTCTCCATTCATTCAAAGGTCAGTACTGTCAAGTCAGTTTTCCATTGGTCAAGTTCTCCAAATAATAATAATAATAAAAAATGGCTTGCTAATTGCAATTTTGACACTTGAAATGCTACTAAATCAAGTCAGCTGCACAAAGCAAAATAGGCAGGATTGATTTGCAACAGGACTGGATGCATATGGGTTCCTCTTTCTCTTGTGGGAAATGTAACTGATCCAGATCCAACAGAGCCTCAATGCATGGCTCATATCGTGTAACAGGACCTGGGAGCAACGGTCTGATGGCTTTTGGAACATAGTAAATATAGAGTAGTTTGATCTGGTGCAATGTTTCCTGTACTTATTTAGTTTGAAAGAGAAATAATCCATCCTAATTTTTAGCTATCCCAAACCTTAATGAGTAGGAATGTAGACATTACAGCAGGTGAGAGGGTAAGCTTGTGGAAAAATACATAAAACAGCTATTTGTCGAGCACATCTTTACACTGTGCATTTTCCTTTTGTGTATTTTCCATTCATCTCTTCTCAGGAAACTCCTCTATATGAGAGACAATCTATTCTTTATTAAGTGTCTTCCTCCTGACTTCTTAGCCATGGATTTATGATGCTATGAGCCTAGTGAAGGTTATCCACTCTGGCGATCGCTGTCCCTCCTCCTCTTTCTCCTCCTCCTCCTCCTCCTCTCTATGAGTCCCTTCCTTGGCTCTCTGCGACAATCAAATGACCTTTCACCCCTGACAGATTGTTTCAGCTCCATGATCACCGCCACAATGAGTCACCTCCGCCAGAGTGACGAAGGAGGGAAAGGGCCAGAGGGTTGTTTAATGACACAGGGAGAAAGGGACAAAAGAGAGGGAGGGCTAAGTGTGAGAGATAAGATGATAGGAGGACAAATATAGGAAGGAAGGGATAGGAAAGAAAGAAAAAAATCTCACCCCTCTTTTCCATCAATGCTGCTGCATTATTCACCATTAGAGAAGAGGAGAAAAATCCTCCTAAGGAAACCCCCCAGTCAATTAATTAGCAACTTACTGCATGTGGAAGATGGGGGTTCAAGGAAGGGGGAGAGAAATGCCAGCAGAGGTGGAAGGGGTAGGTTAGGAGGCCTCTGGGATCATGAGGTGAGTGTAAAAAAAGGATGGAAAAGAGGAAGAAAAAAATGGAAGGGCAAAGGCCTAGTCTTGCTAGGAAATGTTTGTTTCTTTTTTGAAGGGGAACAGGTCTCACTATTAATGGCACCTTTGGATAATCTGTGAAAAATATGTTTAACTTTTACTAACTTATATTAACCTTTTTCTGACAGATAGACAAAATTGCTGATATCATTTAAGTACAAAGCTAAAGCTGCAGAGATTAGTGTAGTTTGGTATAAAGACCAAAATAGAATGGGGGAGAAACAGCAAGCCTGGCTCTGTCTACAGAACAAAAAGAAAAAAGCCAACACATTTAAGTTTGACACATTATCTGTTGCTTATGCCATACATAAAAATGTTTAAAATAATGTGTTCTGTATAGAGTGTGTGCACACCATGCGTTCTTATGAACAACTTCAGATGCAATGTTGTCATCACTGGATTCATTGCTAGACTTTGTGGTATCATGGATCATGGCTGTAGAGACCACAATGTATCAACAAACCTGTGCTGAGAGGATGAACATTTTTCTCACCATGTAAATAGTTGTAACTTTCACGAGTGAAACCATGCTGTAAATTTTTGTTTTGTATTCTGTTTTAATTGTTAGACTAGCTGTTTCCCCATGCCTCTTGCCTTAATGCTAAACTGGGCTGGTGTCTACAGCTCCTGCTCCAGCTCAACTCCATACAGAATTTTGGCTTACGGTTCTGTTCACTATTCATCTATTTTTAAATCAAATTCTTTAAACCTAATCCTAATTTCCATCTGCACATATCTGAGCTAGTGCTGGCAGAGTTGTGTGTTAACATAAACATACCTTTACTAAATGAGCCAGATAGCTAGTTAGCTAAGCTACTGAAACCAACTTTGTTCAGTTTCTGACCTGCCATGTTATAGTTTGATCAGCTAATGTTGTTGATTAATACACACATGGTGTGCTAATGAATAGTTATGGCAGCAGGACAGCTGTGCAGTTCATTTCTATATTTTAAACAGCTGTGGACACACAGACAATACTTGTTAGTAAAATCAGTTCATTGCTGGAGTTGGTTATTTCATAGAATTTTTTGACAACAACCAATCACCAACTATATCCGCTGAATTAAATATATTATCTGCTGCATGTCCTACCAGTGAACTTTGGATATTTTTGAAAATCCGTCAGATCCAACAACAACACAGTGCAGCAGCAGAGGAGCTTTACTTAATTTTAAAGGAGGCATTTCCTGCTTGGCTCATGGCGGATAGCAGTGGTTGATGCTGATGGCTGTATTTTAGCTTAGGGGTAAACAGAAGCTATCTTTCAGGGAATTGAGAGGCAGCTAAAGCCGGAAGTAAAGAAAGGGTGCTAGAGAGAAGATCAGAGAAACAGATGGAGAGGAGGTTACAGGTGAAAGAGCAGAGCAGGTGAAGGGGTGGAGAAAACATGTAGAAGACTGATGGAAGACATGGAAAAAGAAGATTGAGGATGGCTGCAGAGAAGTCTGCCCAACCTGGAAGCTATATGTTTCCGAAATGCAGCATCAGCATGGTGGCCGTCGGCTGTGACGGTGCCAATGATTAATAGGAGTTAAGGCTGACTGGTCAACCTCATTTAACAAGGCAGCTATCGGCCACTGACGAAGACTGCTTCTGGCGTGCAATTCAAAGGCTGTTAGAATCTGTGCACGAACTGGGCACCTTGCCTCATGCTAATGATCACCTACCACAAATTATAATTGCTACATATTATAAATATTTCTTTGTGATCTATATTGTGGACCAAGGTTGTGGATACAGGCATGCAGTGGCACATGCAAACTCAAATCCTCCTTCTCCATCTTCAGTCCTTCAGAATGAATACGTAAATAAATGAATAAATATATGCATTCAAGGCGATATAAGCCTTTAGGATATACTATATTGCGTTTTAGAATATTTCCAAAATCTGGAAATCAAAATGTATCCTGGAACCTAGCCTGCTCCATTAAGCTCCCCATGCTTATATTCCCTGAGTAAGTGAAAATTGATAATACAGGTTGTCCCAACCTCATTGAAGCCTTGTGTGTGTGAGAGTCACCAGCCTGTCGGGGCTCACAGATCCTGAGCACATTCCTGGTTTCTCAGCCCACTGCAGTGTCACTTATTAAATAAAGCCATCTTCTAAACTTCCAACTGAGTTTACCATTTCAGCATATGGTTTTCCTTGGCTTGACGGTTGTCACTCTGTTATTATATATATATATATATACAGTATAACATAAATGGAATGGTTGTTTTTATGGGTTTTCTTTCTATTTTCTTCTTACAATATAATCTGGAGTCCAATTATAATCTTTGTTTTTGTAGTTTGTTTTTTGGCAGTTGTTTAGTTCAAAATGCTTACATCATCCTCTAAATCCACCATCTGTTAATTATTCAACGTATGTTTCAACCTGTAACTCTTGACACTTTCTATGTATGAAATTCCTAGAATCAGGTCCAAGACAGTGATAACTAATTAATCTGTGTCTGTTTAAGCTCTTTCAAAAGTCGTTTGTCGTCTTCCTCAAAGTTCATTCTAACTTCATTGGCTGTGAGAAGAAGAACCTTTTAGATCTGTTTACTTGGTTTTAGTGGCTGAATTTTTACACTCAATTGTACATTAGCTGTCCACACCACTCTATAGACCAATCCCTGAAAGTTGAGAAAGTTCTCCATTTTAGACAAACTTATGGTAGGTTTCAGTCTTTTGTGTGTGGATATGACAAGCTGTGTCTTTTCTCTCTTTGACCTGCACTCCCTGCTAAGTGATTCTGAGACAGATCAATACATAATGTTATAAATACATGTAAAAACTGTAGATGTTGCATCCTGCATACCATAAATAAACTGAATATAGAGGCCAAATATAATAATAATATCATTTAAACATTTTATTCTTATTTCCAGCATTATGTTTCTTGCACTTGGATTTTAAAAACTTCAGAGGTGGAGATATGAAAATGTGGAACAAATGATATGAATAACACTATGGATTCACCTCTGAAATATCAGCACTAGATAGTACATTCATCATACAGTGATTGTAATCATCAACCATACCATTATTCACGGTATGTATGTTATGCGGGTTTCTAGCCTAATCCCGCAACTATAGTACGACTCTTTATAAGCCATATGTCCTACACATCCTGATTCTGGAAAGTTCAAAGTCTAGTTAAAAAAAGTATAAGGATCATTGGGCTTTGCCATCAAAGGCTCTTAGGTTTTACTCAGAGAGTAAGAAAGCTTAGGGCAACAAAAATCAGGAGTGATCTGACATCCCGCTTCACTATAAACATCTCTGCCCAGACAGGCTTTTATATAAATATATTTTATTTTGATTATAGTTTGCCTGTTTTATATGCCCATTATCATCATGTTATTATTGTTATTGCAGCATGGTACTACATGTTTTTCTTGAGCAGATAAAACTGCTTGGTTTCCAAACCCTCAGTGGCATGCGTGGGAAGAAAAGTGAAAATGATGCTACTACCGTGGCTGGGGTGCATCTTTAGTATACCAGTGTACCCTGTCAGGGTCATAGCAAGGTTGCCCGGGTATCTCGGGCTGCAAAACATGTACCTTTAGAGGTGGGCAGAGAACAAAAATGAAACCAATACATTGTGCTGTATATGTCAAACATTATGTCGATTATAAACTTACTAAAAAAATATTATGTAGAAGAACCATCTCAGATAGTCTCGCTTCTTGATAACAGGGCAATGCCCTTACCTGCCTCATAGATAGTAATAACAAAATACATCAGTGTGGGTCACATCAATAGAACTCATATGACCAGTGCAAAAACTGGTGTTACATGCGTTTGATTGAGGAGTCCATTCAAAAGTGTTCAGATTGGTTGACAAAACACTGTCTATTTGCTGTCCTTGAGCTTCCGGTCACATCACCCAATGACCCATAAAACAAGGTTCCTGGCGCAGGTCAGACCACAGGTCGTTCCTGCCAGGCACTCAGGAAATGCTGCTGTTTGCTCACTTGCATGCTTTTCCTCATGGGTGTATCGCATGCAAGTTGTAGAGGTCATTTTACAGTGGTCAGTAGTTCAATCATCGTGTCCATTAGGTAGGTTCAGAGTCAAGTGAAGATACAATTATGCCATCCCATCTTGGTGGACTTGGTTGGTTCGGACAGATGGTATGTCACCTTTGTGTTTGGTGTTATGATCCTGAAGGTCACAGGTCAAGGAAAAGCATAACATGGTTGTTTTAATACATTTTGGCAAAATGACTTCTTCTTGTTCTCTGATGGATCCTGTTTCTCCTCTGCACTAGGGACTGTTGACACTCATGTCTCCAGTAGACTTTGTCAAAATGCGCACATTGATTCTCAAAATATAAACAGAGTGTCGTCTCAAAGTCCACCAATTCACAGTTGTCTCTTGTCCTTTACCCTTTACAACAAGGAGGGATGGAATGCATTTCAACTTCAAATAAGACAGGAAGATTTAGAGTCTTCCATACTGTAAATTCCCTTCTCCAGATATTTAAAGTGTTGTGTATCTCATTACTGAAATCAAATTACTGAGATCAATACCTTCATTGAAGAGTTACGAAATTTCTAATTATCATAGTCAATGATACAAGGCAGCAGAGCTAAACTCATGGAGGATAAAGGTTATGAATTATTACTGTGGTTGCTCCTTCACTGACTGGGGACTGTGGGTCCAGTGAGGTGTATGAGTGTTCTCCATCATACACTTATGGGAGCTTGTAAGCCACTAGACATAACTGCTAAAGTGGAATCGGTGAATAATAATAAACTTCAGTTGTACCAAAGCGGTTTCCAGGTGGATTTTGTCTCAATGGAACAACCGTGAGCAGGCCCACCACCAATTAAAAAAAGAACTGCCAGACTGAAGTGGTGAGGGCCATACAAACATTAAAATGGTGAAACTTGCTTTGAAAATATATGTACAAATCGGTGCAGAAGTCTTTGCTGGTGGCTGACCTTTGATGTGCACATTTTTGTCATTATCAATAACTAACCATTTTGACGATGACCTTTGACTAAGCTAACATAGCTTATTAACTTCGTTGCATCATCCTGCTTTTGTTTAACATTCTCATAGTGAAACTAGAACTTCTAGGTTTTGTTCCTCCAAGTTGCCTCATATAGCTAACAAACAGTTAAGTTCAGATACATCTTCTGCAATAAGCTGGACAAGAAGGACTCAATAATTGTAGTTGAACAGCATTGCCATTAAAAACCATCATATGTAATTTAATGCGTGTTAAGTGCTTGTTAATTTATTTTAAATATTGTGAGACTAATAAATTTTTTTGTACTAACACATTCATCATTTAACTTCCTAAGGTTAAAATCTCAAAAGTTTCTGTAGTTCATTTTTTTTTCTAAAGAGCCAATATAAAGAAATTCTGAACAGGGCTACACTGAGTTGCCGACTAGGTGGGCAGAGGCTGGCCCAGATGTAGCATCAAGTAACATGATAAACTTTGTGATTAACTCTCTCTGGCTACAGTGATATATAGCCCAGTGAAGTTATTACTAGGTCATGTTGCTTTCGCTAACACCACCTCTTTGTGGTAACAGATAAACAGGTGTGGGACTACAGATTATATGTAATCACTTAGGTGCTCTTATTGGAAAATAAAAGAGCAGAGTGCTCAACTATTTATTGTTACAACTTGTTGCTTGTCTTCTAGGAATCCTGGGGATTGGCCGGCCAGTAAAGGACAGACTGACCAATTGAACTGTTACATAGAAATACGTTGACATACTGGCAGATAGGCAATTCGACTCTATTATTGTGTGTGTGTGTGTGTGGCGTGTGTGTGTGTCAGCACAAGTACAAGGAGGAGAGATAGCAAGCCTTCCATTCAGGGACTACCAGTCAACAGCTCTAACCTCAAAAAAACAGATGGAGAGGACAATCCCAGCACTTGGGAGTACCGACACAGTATGTTTTATCGGTGAAAATCCTCCCTGCGTCTATTATCTGCTACCTGCATTTCCACTCTCTTAAGGACATTGCTCTCTAAGCACCAATGCTCGATTTTAATGTGATGTTTGTGACGTCTGTGAGCTCAGAGGCCATAAAGATGCTAACTTTCTGCACGGGTTCCCTCCATCCCCCACACAACAGCCAGTCGACCGTTTTCCTTGCTCTGCTCATTTCTGTGGAATAAAGCCCTTTCATGCAGCAGGCAGTGGAAGAAACCCAGAAGGGTATCTCCTCTCTCTCTCCTACCACAGCTTTAATCAATTGGGGTTGGTATATGCCGTCTGCAGATTCATAAACATGTTTCTGAAATGTCTGAAAGTATAAGCACTACTACATATTCATATGCTTCCTTCATCAATTAATAACACCATGCCCTTTAACTGTTTCACTCGGTTATTTAAGTAATAACGGGGAAGGAACGTCAAGCAAATGCAATGACACTACTATTGCATTTAATATTAAAACAAGTGAACGTGCGTTTGGCTTGCTGATTGTAGACAGTGGTCTCGTGGGTGTGGCTATAAATAAGGTTTTGTTTGAGTCGGCACAGCAGCCACCGTGGCAGAGCACGAGTATGAAGCACTGTGAGGTTTTGAGCGCAGCAACCTTGAAGTTGGCTGCCATTCACTATTATAATCATACGCGCGGCACTATTGCGCTAGGCAACGAACAGATCAACTTTGCTGCCGTGGACATAGTCAGGGGCGTTTGCCTCGGAAAACAGAAAAACCCTCTAAGGAAGTAGCTGTGGGAGACCAAGAAAAACAGATGAGATATAGTTCTCAATCAGTTAAACATAATACTGGATAACGATTTGATTTAGAACTATTTGTAAGGTGGACTGTGTTTTGTCTCTCCCAGTCAGGAAGTGTTTTGTTTTGGGCGCCATGTTTGTTGTTTTGGATGTGTGAGAGAATTTTGTTCATTTGAATCATGCTGTATGATCTGTCTTCAAATAATCACTACACTAACCTGTGCGGAGTAGTGGGGAAGGTAGAAGGTTCAGGGTGACAGACACACCGTGGGAGTGGGTGTATATAAAACAATATGCAAATGTCTGCAAATGCTTCCTTGGCTCCTTTTCCTTTTTGTACCTGGAATTATTTCAGTTAACATGTTTACTAGTTATCAAGCTAATTGTGTGTCATGTGTGTTGCAACTGTTGTACAGCTTCATCAGCCATAAATGACCAGTGTAATGCCAGGTGCATTTTATTTCTAGATATGTGTGCATTCTTGACTGTTTACATACCAGTGTCAAAAGAAGTGTTTTAAGTTCAGCATCACACTTCACCAGTGTTCACTCTGTATTGCTTGCTGTTGGCTGGTGTATGTTTAACTATTAACTTTACTGACAGAGCTAAGCTAGCTGCACCACCTCCTCTTGTCTTCATGCTAAGCTAGGCATGATCACAACCATACTTTAGTCTATTATTTAACACCCAGGCATGAAAAATGATGATTTTCTCATGTCAGGTATCCAAGTAGAAAGGAAATAGGAGCATATATCACAAATGGGTCAAAAAGGATACCCACAAAAGATACTTATTTGTTTTATATGGAGTTTATTGATTGCAAGACAGTAGACTATAGGTAATTACTAGCCTGTGAGAGCAGAGTGTGTTGGCTATATAATGATACCTAATTTGGGTTAAGTGGGCTTACTATGAGCAGTAGAGGACTCAATAGGGTCTAGTCTGTGGGGAACAGTAGAGTACAAGAATCAATCAGTGACATCCACTACCAAACCCCTCATTACAAACCCTGTAGATTTTTGCTAAGTCAAATTAATAGGCAGATAAAAAAGTTTCTTCTTATTAAGATTGAGAATGAATAGCCCAAGAGGCTACAAGCAACTAGCCAAAAGTGGTTGAAGAAGTCTTTCAAAGATGAATGGTCAGGAGGGAGAAGCTGAAGTGAATAAGAGCCTGAATCCACGACAAAGGCCTGTGTTTTTGTTTGACACATAATTTGGGAGTCTGTGTTCGTGTGCATTTTAGAGGTATTAATCATCAATCATCCCATAAACAAATGATAGTACTCTGCTATGCACACAGCGTGGTGCTGCATTGGATGAATTCAGTAGGTTTAAATGTGCTGTCATGCAGGAAGATGGGTGCAGTCATCAATTGTCACTGTTCCCAAATGTTATTGATGGAGCAGAGGCAGAAATAGAAACACAATGCCTCATTGTGCAGGTATTTTTGGAAGCAGGAGTGACATTTCTGTTGATGTTCCTCAAATTGACTGTGAGCTATTTTCAGGAGTGTGGAACAGTTTTTCTTTGATTTCGCTTCAGTCTCTGGACGTTGATGTTTTGTTTATTAGAGTGTAATGAATTAGCAAATTCAACAGGTAAGCTGTCTTAATCACAGTCCTTGCACATTATAAAAATGACACTGTAGCTGACAGTAGAGTTTAAAAGATCAGTTTGACATTCAGTCTCCAACTGTTGAACCTTTGCTGAGCACTGACATCAAACCTTAGACACTCACTGTGGCAGCATTGAAAGATGGCTGTGATATTCCTCAGTTTATTTAGAGCTGAGTTGTGTCATCAACAACAGGAAGGTGCAGGTTGTCCTTATGAGGACACTCAAACTCATCACTTGTAATTGTTCTTGTTATGGAAGTTGATATGTGCTCAGTTGGAAATATATTGTTATCACCCATAAGAGAGTGGGGACTTAGGCTGGGATAAACAGTAGAATTTAACTCTGTTGTCTCAGAACAAAGGTTGTACAGTACAATTCTGATCTTGGCCAGCACAGACATCATCCTGTTTACTCCTCCAGCAGCTCTCGCCATTTTCCTCATTGTGTCTGTTTGCAGTTATTTTGTACGGCTGTTACTGCCATATTGGTAGAGTTTCATACAGTAAGTCAAACAAGGAAAAGTCAGCTCTACCTAGAAAGGCAATGCAGTGAGAAAGAAGTTCCTCCAACTCAGCTAAGCTTCAAGATGATGGTGCACTAAAGACAGAGTATATTATGGTGCTACTTCCACATTTGAGCCATTGTTATACAGTGGACGAATGAAACATTTAACTCCCCAATGTAATTACTTCTCCATATATACTGGGTTTTCAAAATTTACAAATCCATGTCTGTCTGTTCACTGAATACTGCTGCTACTGAAACTGCCTGGCCATATAGCAACATTTTAGAAATGGCTGAAAAGAGGGGATATTACTTTAATCCAGTAACACCAACAATGAAAAGGAATTAAACTGTATATGCTTAAAGAATATTCAGCCAGGATTCTCAACAATATAGGTTCAGCCCAATCTGTGTAGTGCATGAACCTTTCATTAGGAGAGATATATTTTTTGTAAGAATTACCTTCCCAAAGCCATAAAGAAGAATGTTCTTTTTCCTCTGAAAAATTACTGCACCAAGAGGCAACTGGAAGTCCTACAGTGAAGGTGATGCAATTTAAAAAAAAAAAAAATACAATCAATCCTCCAGACTGCAAAAGCTGCAAAAAATGAGGCCCAGGCTAAAAATAACTGCAGACATCTATAGGCAAGACATTGAGCACCTACACTGTCACCCAGCAACAGAAAAATGCCTAAAATATTAAACAGTGCCAACAAGATGCAAGACCTGTGCTTCTCACACATCAATTCAAGTTTGGGAGTCTGTCTCTAATTGATGTTGTAACCATGTTACACAGGAGTATCTGCCAGTGGAAAGCCATGAAAACATCTTACTTTTCTAACTCAAATTACAAGATACTGATGCTCAGGAAATTCACACAAGGGTGGAAGAAATTAATTTGTGAAGGCCTGCGGAAGTTGCTAGTAGAAGAAATGTCCCAAATTCTGGAAATTCTGCCTAGCTCAGTTATCCCAATCCCGCCAAACAGCCAGCTCTAGACCTGCTTTTACAACACAGTGGCCTTAGAAACAATAGCCGACTTTTTTGCACTTTTAACGCTTTGTGTTGTTGGTTGAAACTCTAATCGATCTAATCTCACACCAATAACCCATGGATCTGTGAGTCCATAGTTTGTGAGCACGCACCTGTTTAAATAAGGTCCTACAATTCACACTGCATGTCAGGGCAAAACTAAGCAGGTCCAAGAAACTCTCTGCAGGACCTCTGCAATAAAATTGTTGTAAGGGCAAAGATCAGGCAAGTGTATAAAAAAATCTATGTTCCCAGGAGTGCCAGTGGCCTCTTCCTGGAGTCAGCCATCCCATCAAGCCAAGTGGAGAAGAGAGGCCTTTGTCGTCACCCAACCAAACATCCCCACAGATGTTTATAGACGTATGCATGAATTACCTTTGTCTTTATTTGAGCTTGTGCATCTGCCGGTGTGTTACTGTGCATACAACTGAATTTGGTCATCCTAGTGTAAGAGCCATCTTGTGTGTGTGTGTGTGTGTGTGTGTGAGTCTTTGTGCTTTGTGGAGGTGCTGATGAATGTCTCTGATTAGCAGTGAGGGTGACACTGCGGCTGCTTGAGCGCCTTGCAGGATTACAGGACATCGCCAGCATTGGAGAAACAACCACTCAGGTAGAAAATCACTTATCATAAAGTGTCATGCACACACACACACACACACACACACACACACACAGTTTTGTTTCCATGACTTCAGGGGACATGACTACTACTTGCCTAACCCTAACCCTTCTTACCCTAACATTTAACATTTAATATTTAACAGTTTATGTTATGGGGACTTATTTTTGTCTAGTTCTATTATGTGACTGTAGAACAGATTTAGAAAATTCGCATTTGAATGAATGATGAAATGTAGATAAATACATACTAAACAGACTTACACTTACATTAGCTGGAAATACACTCTAAAGGCATACAAATGTTAGTCTGTACTAATATTTTTTTCAAAAGTCAAGACGACTTAATTTCAAACTGCCTTTTCATCATTAGTTTGTGCTTCAGCATATTCTTGTAATTGGCAAATAATATATATTATATTGAGATATTTTGCATTTCTGGCACAACCTCTGTATTTAGATAACCCATTCTTGTCCTTGGTTTTGGCATGAAACCAAGCCATGAAAAATTGATTTACAGCAGCCCAGTGACAACATTCACATCAATTACGGTTTTTTAAAAAAAGTGCTATGTACACAATGGTTTACACTCGTTTTACACACCGCTACTCTGCTATCAGGTTGCCACTGATGACCCTCTCCTTGCTGGACCACAGACTTTGGTTTCTAAGGAAGACTTTGCATCTAATCAGAGGCTAAATGGAATGTGGTCAGGCCTTTAATTAAGTCCTTCCAGAGGGGAGATTTGTTCTGGAAAGCAGGAGAATGAGTACATAGTAGTTTTCACCCACTTGGGCCAGCAATCCATAAAGCATTGTTACCGCAAACTGTGCATAATGGATCAGGATTCGCGCTTAACACGCACGCGGACAGCTATATTATGAGTTGGTATATCATGATATAGCTTTGAATGGCTGAATTTGAAATGATATTCATCAGAGGGTAATGCACAGATGTAATGCCAGTTTTAAAAAATGTCTTGTGCCCAGTTTCCCCATCTCAATGGCACTGGAATGGGCTCTGCCAACCATGAGCTCTGTGATGCCAATGTTTGTGTTACAAAGGCCTTTGTGGAAGGCTACTCCAACCCAGCTGATAGGTGTTACAACAGAGGGTTGTTTATCTCAAGTCCTCAGCAATAGCTGCTGTGCAAGCTTAAGAATCAGTTTTTTGGAACATCAAACTTGAAGTTATAAATAATGATTTTTCAACAAAAGTGCACAAACGTGAATCCTACAGTGGTCTAATAGGCATGCCAAAGCTTTGTTATTTGTTTCATAGATACATCCCAACAGTTCCTGACTATCAAAAGGAACAAGAAGAACAACAACGCTGCTGCATCTTTTGTCTGAGGCTATTGGCAGATCAGTGAATGAGGTTTTACCACAAGAAATTATTCAGGTGCCGGCTAGTGACTGCACATACCCTACTTTTTATGCTACTTCCTGCTGTTCCTCCAGTCGAAGACAAGGCTTGTAAAATCAGACTCTGCTAAGGCATTACGTTCTGGGTCAACAACAATGACAGCGCCTCCAACATACACAATGAGATTGCAGTTTGGGGGATTGTTCAGTGGCTTCCTTTGTGTATGCCTGGGAAGGAGCTTCAATGATGATTACCACTGTAAACCCAAGAGTACAAATGGTATTTACCATGTAATGCTATGAGTTAATCCTAATTCTGGTTGTAATGGATTTTCAGTGATAAGATGTTCACTAAAAGATATTAGACCAGGATGAGGTTTATTCCTTGTTCAGAAATTAGTCAATGCTACAAGCAGCTATGAGAGTGGATTGAATTACTGTAGCAGATGCTATAACTCATAATGTTATCAGCACAGATTATTACATAGAGTGGATTGCCAACAAAGAAAGTAACTGCCCCAGGGCCTCAGACCCTCAGGGTCACTACACAATAAAATTCAAATGATAAGTGCCTGTACAACTTAATGGAGCCATATATCAAAATCCAGTTTAAAGGGTGTACCCACCAGCCTTAAATAAAGTCATTTAGTCTGATGAGTCTGAAAAAATTATAAATCGATTAGACAAGCAAACAAAACCAAAAAAAAAAGTGAGAATTTTGTTTTTTTATCTTATGTAATATTATAATGAAAACGTTAACATTTGCCATTGGACAATTGGCAATCTTTGAAGTATTAAACAACAGCAACTTTCGTATTGAGAACAACTGCATTATACAACCAATATAGATCGACCTGAGACCTTCACCCGATAGCCCTCACGCTTAATGGAAACCGTTGTATCTTAGTCCTGAATGCTCACCTAATGTGGGACCCAGAAGTATAGTTACAGAACCATTAATAAAATTAGTTACAGGAAGACTGTCAAAATATGTACTGAGGGACAGTAGGCAGTTCTTCTAGTGACATCTGGTGTTCCAGGTCGCACTATCCGTGTTGAATCATTTCCGATACCAGCACACAACGGACACATCATACAGACAGAGGAAGTAGTTTTAGTAGTAGCAGTTTCTGGGATGTACAGATCTTGAAATGATGTGGATAAATTGCTGCTTGGAACCATTGCCAAGATAATTAGGTTCAATGCCAGTCTATGCTATACAAGTGCTCCCCTCAAAATTAGACTGATTAACGGTTAGTGGGGTTCTGTAATATGTGAGGCAATGTGGAGAGTCATTGTGAGTAATGAGGAAAGCCACTGACCACTATTGACTGATGTGCCACAAATAAGACACAGCTGGTCCTGAGGACTGCACACCGAGATGCCATCAACCAAAAAATGAGAAGTATAGAAATTGATATGAAATGCTAACTTCTGTGGGATTATGTGTATTTGTGTTATTATTTATTTATTCATTAATTTATTTATTTTAAGTCAATACATACAAAAAGTGGGCTTCCTGTGGCAGTCAAATGCCTGTCCAAGAAATTTTATGTGCAATGGGGCCACAGAAAGACATGTCCTGAAAACTGCAATCAACACAATACCTGTAATCGATCGCTTGTAAAGAACACAACAGATGCAGGTGTTTAATGCATGCCAGTGCCTCTAGTGTGTTGTCCTTCCTGATAAAACTGACTGCATCACTAATTTCCAGAAAAGCCTAGAAACTACTAATTTATTTTAAATGACATGGTCAAGACCAAGGGATAGTTTTGACATCAGAAAGGTCACAGGGTGCATGCCCCGCCACTCATCAATGGGACTGCTGTCAAAAGAGTTGGCAGCACCAAATCTCTGAGGGTGCACATTGCTGATGATCTGAACTGGTTCATCAACACCTCAGTCTTCACCAAAGCCCGGCAATGCCCTCACTTCCTGTGGAGACTGAGAAAAGGAGTCTCATCCTTCCATCATGACAACATTTTTGGTAGAAGAACAACAGAGAGCATCCTAACTTACTGTATGACTGTCTGGTATGGAAACTGCACAGCTACATCACAAGTCCCGCAGAGAATAGTGAGAGCTGCAGAGGCACTGTAGGTGTCTTTCCTTCAATAATAGATCTTTACACAGACCACTGTGTCTGATACAAAACAAAACAGACTGACTGACCCTCCTCCCTCCTATCATCTCTTTGCACTTCCTGCCATCTGCAAGAGTTCGAGCATCCGTGCTAAAACCAATAGACTGTTTTGCTTTTGTCCCTGGAGGCATCAGAACTTGACCTCCCTTGAGCTTAAACCTAACCACAACACAACAAAACCATAGCAGAAAACTATCATATGAATATTTGGGTGATTTGTAATGGTTTTAAATTTTTGCAATTTAGTTAGAGGACTCTGTTGGTCATTAAGGTGGGACAAATAAATATCTGGTAGTGTTACCTATCGTTGCAATAAACCATGATTTATTTTGGCTTGCCACACGAACCACAAAATCAGTTTTCGGTGCCAGATTTCTCCTGCCCTTTGTCTTGAGGCAGTGCACCCAGTAAGGTCACTGGTGGTCTGAATGCATTGATACCAGCAAATCAGGTTCCAAACACTAGTGTTGCTTTGCTTTGTGAACCTACCCTAAAACAACACTAAAACCTTTTTCCAACAGCATGGAGACAACTCAAGCCTGGTTAACTTTGAGCCATTCAGATCAAAAATAAATTGGTTCGGAACCATGACGACATCAGTGGGCACACATATTCAGTTTGAAAGAGGATGGAGAGGCAACAATGCAGACAACTTGTGAGAATTCAACTGAAAGAGCGTGCAATAAACACCTGTAGTAATCACGCGATCTGCCATCTTGTGCATTGTGAAATGACACATCCTCGATTACAACGGATCTGCTCAAACTGATGGAAACAGAACCAGTTCAAAAACCAGAGCTACTTTTGTGTAAAAAGGGTATAAGAAAGACCAAGGTCAAATCATAATGTATTCAGAAACACAGCGCCTGCTGCTACTGTCATAAAATCTTGCTCAGAAGAGAATGGCTGTCAAGCAGGCATCTTTCAATTATCATATCTATCATGTAACATTTTCACATCAGCAGTAAAAGTGGAAGCTGGGTTGCCCTGTGGCCAGCCTGAGGCTTTCATATTCAGAGAGCCGCCTATTCAAGCACAATAGATGGATAATTACAGGTGTGGCAGCATTTATTTAAACAATATACTTCAAGTACACGACTGGGGTTTTAGGATGTTTGTATGTGTGTGCACATGTGTGTGTGTGTGTGTGTCTCCTCAGAATAACCATGACAAGCCACTTCAACAGGCAAGCTATTCAAAAAGAGGGAAAAAAACCTGTAGGGAGTTCCCCATAGTCTGATCCAGTCAGACCACCCGCTTGGCCTGTATAAACCACTCAGCATGAGCCATACAAGGTGGGTTTCCCCATCCATGAAGGCTAACACTGACTCATCCCTGCAAGTGCTTTTTGGCCGCCCAGCCACCTGCAGGAACATTTTTACAACTCTCATCTTGCCTGTTGCCTCCTCTGTCTTGTAAATAACCAGGCATCAATATCACCCCCCACCCTGCATCCCTTTCTCCTCCCCCCTCCCTCCCCTCCTCCAGCCTTCTTCCCTCCTCTTCAACCCCGCCACATGGTTACAGTTAAGCACATAAATCAGGCGCCACCGCTGCTGTGAGAGCTGTAGAGGCAGACAGGAGGAGGCACACATGCACATCGCACCGCCACGGCTCGTCGCTGCTACTGCAGCCGGCTGCAGCGAAGGAGACTCGCGGCTTTTTCCGTCACATGGAGGCGAAATGGCTTGAGATCAGACAACGCGGACTCGTCTCGATCGGCTGATGCGCGATGATCTTCTGACTGCCTGCCTGTCTGTGTGTGTCCGTCCGTCTTGCCGCGAATTGCTGCAGTGCTGTTTTTCCAGGTGTTGTGGTGTGTGTGTGTGTGTGTGTGTGTGTGTGTGTGAGAGAGAGAGAGAGAGAGAGAGAGAGTGTGTGTGCGCGCGTGTGTGTGAGCGTGTGTGCATGGTGGTGATGTTGTAGCCTAGTGTAATTCTCTTACGAATTGGACTAAGCCGGGGAACGGAGTCTGATGTCACATGTGCTTCATCGGAGGAAACGGGGCATCTGCAAGCTGGATTTTGTGGAGGATGCTGCGGCAAGTGATACACAGAGGGCTCAAGGCTTCGTTCTACTGGCTGGGCTTATTCGTTAGCAGGCACCCCGTTTTCTTCCTCACTGTCCCCGCGGTCCTCACCATCATTTTCGGATCTACCGTTCTGAGCCGATTCAAGCCGGAGACGGACCTGGAGGTGCTGGTCGCCCCGACTCACAGCCTCGCCAAGATCGAGCGGAGTCTCGCCAACAGCCTGTTTCCCATCGACCAGTCGAAGCACAAGCTGTACTCGGATTTGCACACCCCGGGCAGATATGGCAGGCTGATCCTGCTGGCCAAGTCCGGGGGAAACATCCTGGAGCTGGCCGACCAGGTCCTGCAGGTCCACAAGCAGGTGCTGGATTTACGCGTTAATTACAAGGGATTCAATTACACGTTCGCGCACCTCTGCGTCTTGAGCCACAGAGACAAGCGCTGCCTCTTGGATGATATCATCACCATCTTCGAAGATATCAGACAGGCTGTGCTCTCCAACAGCACCTTCCATAAGGTCCCCGTGAGCTATCCGAACACAACATTAAAGGTGAGATTTTATTGGACGCCGCAGCTGCTCCTACATGCATGTCAGCCGGGCCTGTGCACACTATAACCCCCCTCCACCCCCCCTCCACGAAATCTCCCCATCAGAGCCGTGGTGACAGTGCAGCACCAGTCAGCATGTGTAATAGCTGTAACAGGCTGGCCCTTGGAGCTTGCCATAATTTCTGAATGAACACAGTTGGGCTTGTATTCGCTCAGGCTGTGATGTGGGGCTGCTATATATCAGCCGGGGAGGGGGAACCCTCTCCATAACACAGATAGCCGGTTTGCAGTTTTCACCCTCCCCTGTTGGTGCAGGTGAATTGATTGGCTGCCTATAGCCCCTGACTGCTCTGCTCTGCTCCTCCACACACGTTCACACACAGACACACATACATGGGGATATCCTCTGCCTTTTTATTTATTTATTTTTTGATGCAGTGTCTTCCTCTGGCCTTTTCCTGGCTGTACATGCTTTATAATGATATGGCTAGAGTGGCTAAAATACTTGCCTGTATCTTCCTCCCTGTTGCTCAGTGGGATCTGACTGCACACATGCAGCTGTAATAAGTCACACACAAGCTTCTAACAATAGTTCTACACAATAAAGAAATGTTTCCATGCTGCATGTAGACATACAGGTGCTCAGTCAGTAGGCCCACAAATACACCAGGTGCAGATGTGCTCTGCAGATGGAGTCTGGTGCTGTCAGGCTGATCAGGTGTCTGTGAACATGCATCTATTGCACACATGCACGATTTGAAATAATTACTGTATTTGCCTAGCTTCTTGTGCATATAGAGATTAAACCAATTTTCATCTCTGTCACACTACGTGGCAACTAAATGCTAAGGTTATGGGTTTATTCTACACCAGCTGCATGATGTGTGTGCTATTTGTGAAGGAATACTGCATTTAAAAAAATCATTCTCTGTTATATAGCCTTGAGGGACACTCGCTGTCCTGCACTGTACAGCTCTGATTTAACATGGACATATGCACACAGAGTCACACGCCGATCAGCTTATTCATCACTGGTCAAATAGACTGTGAGGTAGGCCTCCATACACTGCTTTTTCTCAGAATTTAGGCTCACACTGTCACAGGAACATATTCAGCCAGTGTGGCAGGTTGTAACTTCCATTGAGAGCTGCTGCAGCAGTGTGAGCTATCCATGCAGCATCAGTGTCCAAGTTGGAGCAGTGATACCACTCATCATCCCGTTCCTCTTTAAAATGTTGAAATACAAGATATATTGTTTTCACAGGGCAGAAGACATCAGATTTTATGTCATTGCTTCACAACATAAAGTTAATATAAAAGGAAGATAGACTTTAGTGTATTTACTACTGGAGGAACAAGCAATTATAATGAGTCACTTCACTGTCTTATACGGAGAACAAACAGCCACATAGGAGTCAGGTAGTTTACAGTAGTAAGTCTTAAATACATGCTTATCAAATAGCATATGCATTAATATCTCTACATTAATTTACTCTGTTGTACCTCAGTTACTCACATTGTCATGTGACCTTCAGATAAGGAGTCATTTTACCTCAAAATACAATTGGATACATTTCCTCACTTGCCCCTATTGGTATCTAGACGCTGCTGGCGCAATACAGGTGAGGTAGTATTTCTTCAGAAGAAAGTAGCTCCAATCAAATACATTCATACTGTAGGAATGTAGTTTTAAACAATCTCATAATCCCCCAATGTTAGCTTGAATAAATCTAACCTCAGCATAGAGCAGTTGTTGACATGTTGCCAAACCTGCATGATTTCTACACAGGTTTACCTTGCAATCTAATTATGTAACTAGTAAGTTGTGCTCTTCGGCTCTTGTTAGACTGATAATGACAATTTCAGACTCAGTCTGCCCAGTCAGAGAGGCAGGGAAGATGTAGTGGTGGCAACAGAAGAGGATTTATGGAGCTTTATGGTGAGTTTCAGCTCATTGTTTAGTTGTCCCCTCTGTATATTTACTGTTTTGGTTCATCCTCACCATTCATAAATCGTTTTTTTGGTTGTAGCAGACAATTGTTTTTAGTGAAAAACCTTCCTACCTTTCCAACATTATGTTCTAGGGCTGAATGATTTTGGGAAAATATCTAATTGTGATTTTTCTGACAGATATTGCGATTGCGATCAGATTTGCGATATAATTTTGAAAGTCATACTTAAGTCCAGGATTCACCATGTAAAACATGTGAAGGAGCATTACCATTTAAGAGATCATTGAAATATTAACTACTCTATGTCCTAATTCAAGGATGAGCATGAAAATATACGAATCCAAAACATGTTCATGCTAACAAAAAATGGTATAGAACATACATATTATGAACCACAGAACAATTCTCACAAAACAAACAGTAGTACTATGTTCGCTTGCTTTCTTTGCTGTAACTTTACATTGGTCATACTGCTGCCTGTGGTGATTCTTCAAATGCTGCTAGATTGAGGGGGAGTGATTGACAGGCACACAGAGAGCTGGTAGAGACAGAAACAGCTGATAGAGTTTTTTATGGGAGTTGTCCCAGTATAAAGTACAAAATTCAAATACAAATCTAACTTGATGTTAGCTAGTTCATTCTACCATTTTCTGTCTTTTTCCTCTCTTTCTTTCTCCTTCCCAGCTCAACTGGGTATTTTGCAACTTTATAATATTGCAGCAATAATTTTTCCACAGTGGACTGCTGCCGCAAAATGTGTATGGTGGAAACACTGCAGACATCTAGTTGGCATCTTGGTCTTAGTTATCTCTCTTGCTGGGCTGCTGACACTGCTAGCCAGTTTTAACTCATCATAACACTGGTAGATTCTGCTTTAGCTGTGTCTGTTCTCATGACTAGCATGTAGCTCTCAGTAGGTAGAACTCACCAGAGCAGAGAGAATCAGAGCGACTCACACTGCCTACATATCGCTACATCATTCGATAAATTGTTCAGCCCTACCATGTTCCCATGTTGCTTCTAACCACTGAAAGTATTAATATGCAACTGTCTGCTACCACATTAACTTAAAAGGTAATCATAAGGTAAAGCTGAATTTGAAACTTGTCTCTGCTGCCCCCAAATGGCCCAAAAAATCTGTTATTACATATTATCTGTATTATGTGTATCTCTTTGGTGTCTGCCTCCAAGCAGCCTAGCCCTGTGGACTGTTTCCTCCACTGTGTGGCCAAGTGGGGCCTTAGTTAGGCAAAGTTTTTTTGTGTGTTGAACTGTTGCTTTCTGTGTTGACAGAAAATAGTTTCCTCAGGAGTGTTTATCTCTCTAATCCAACTGTCCTACTTTTTATACCAAAACATTAGCATGTGGTGTGTTTAGCTAACACAGCCAACACCCCTGTGCCTACTCTGAGAAGTGGGCTGTCAGTTCCTAAAAGACTGCCATACAATTGGTTAGAGACAGATTTTATTTCTGTGATGTGATTTAGTGTCAGTACATTGTCAAGTCATGTCACTTAAATCTAGATCAAATTTTGAAATCATCTCATCATGGAAATTCACTACTTACAAGTTTTCTTTACTTTTCATTTGTTCTCAGGCACATGCACATTATTATTAACTTCTCTGCAACATGAAGGACAGTATTTCTTTTAGGAAGGTTGATGTGACCGCTTTCCTCCCCAGCTCTCCACAATCTGTATCAGGCTTTCTGCACTCTCCGTGTTCCTGAATACTTATTCTCTCTGTCTGCCTGTCTGACGAGCTGTCTGGGCTAATTCATTTGCCTGACTTCTTATGCCTCATCCTTTTCTTTGATGTCACAACCAGGGTTTATTTCTGTGCTTGTTATACAGACGTAGTCTTCGTAAAAAGTCCTCCTTTTTGCTGAGCTGAACTTTAGCTGTGTTCCCAGGAGAAAATGCTTAAAATATATATTCTTTGTTTTGCTCTGTCTGCTGTATTTTCAGATGTGTAATCTTTTTAAGCTGTCAAGTATTACAAGAATAAAAATACATAAAAGAATACTATAATAAATGATCCAGCAAATGGAGCTAAATGAACAAACAATGGTCAATTTCAACATATTGAGGAGAAATGTCTGACAGTGAAATGGATATGGGTTTAAATATCAGGATTTACAAATTAAAAGAATTCAAAGAAAATCTGTAAGAAATACTAGTCTGTGGCTTCATCCTGCATTCATACCACCAGCACCCAGATCATAATGCTAATGTCAAATTAATTAGAGTTTGTTGATTGTCTGTGCCAAAGTGCCAATGGAACCCAAATTCTCCCCTAAATGACGGTCATGGCAGTTTGTTTTAGATCACACAAATACAGACTGCTGTTTCCCAGCTGCCGAAATGTTGTAGATTACCTTCTTTTAAAGATGAATATGGAAGCTTTTGATTTTGACTTTAGCATCCTGTCCATTCTTAGCATGTTGGCGTCTTATTACCAAAGTTTTGTTGGCCTTATCCTGATCAAACCTTAACAATGGAGGGTGTAGATAAGAAAACACTCATGAGTCATTTTTGTAATGATCACTTGTGATGTCACAAACAATGGCATCCATCGTAAAGGGGTGCTAGATCAGAAAAGTGTTGTTATGAGAGGGAATGACAAATATAAAATGTATTTTTAGTTATTAATTTTTGGTTTATTGCAGTCATTTACTATGTTTTAATCTTAACGTATCAAATCCATCAATCACAAATTAAATCTTGTCTCTTGAATCTTCAGAGAATGGCACAGTTTTGCAAACCTAACTATCTATTTGTTATACACAAGGTCATTTCTACTTCCTATGCTAAGATTAGAGTCTGATTTACCTGATACCCTTGCCTGTTATGATATTGTCTGTTATGTTTAGCTAAGCTAAATGATGTAGACTTTTAAGCAACATTAATTGGTCCAGTTGGCCCTTCGCCTGTTAATCAGATTGAACTACCATTTTGTTTCAGGTCTTTATTCAGCCTGATTATTGTGTTCATATTAATCATTATATGTCAGTGGGATTGGTATTTTGGCCATACCAGTCAGAAGAAAGTAACTTACTCGTGCTATCAATGTCATTTTTAGTTGACATAAAATCGGCAGCAACTGCTTGAAGCACCTAATGTTTTTCACACCAGTCGTAGAAATATGCTGTTCACCTACAGCAACTTCTATAGCTGCACCAATCTCATTCATGTTATGAATATGTACAATACTGTAGCTGAGAATATTTGATATTATCAGATAGGGATGCACCGATACCACATTTTTTTCAATCCAGGTACAAGTACTTACATTTTCGTACTAGCCGATACCGAGTACCAATATGAGTACTTATTAATGCCATTACACTTCGTACATTTACTTGAAAACGTGTTTTATTTTCATCAGAGATTGTTTCATTCTCTGGCTGTAAGAAATTGCTGTGACTGACATTGGAACATTCCATTATATATGCCACTGCCACACATTTTACTCAAATAGAAGTACTGTTATTGACATTTTAGCATTCAACTGCATCTTTTTTTTTTTAACAAACAGCCTTGCCACATATTTCACTTAAATATAGCCCGCTATATTTGAACGTGACGCTGCCGTAAAGTGGTATCGGGCGCTGTGGAATATGAGTGCGAGTACAGGAACAGGGTATCGGACAGATATCCGATGCTGGTATTGGTATTGATGTATCCCTATTTTCAGATAATATAATGACATCTGAAGATAATGGGCTTAAAATACAAATGTACAGCAAAATTATACTTTTAATCACATGATTGGATTCAGGGTTGTGATTTCTCTTGTCTTGCACTCACTGTCAAAAGCCCATTATCTTGAGATAAGAGTTTGATTTCTCATGATAATGAGATAATTAAGTTGTTATCTTGTGATAATAAGGGGCAAAAAGGAGCAACTTTGGTTGCTCTGGGATTCTGTAGATGAAAGCTCCGGTGGTCAAAATTGATTTATATAAAACGACACACAGGTGAGCCATTTCATCCTAACACTAATAATATTGTGTTAGACAAGATAAAGCTTCTTTTTACATTCATGAGAGGAGAGTGAAATTGAGTGCTAGATTGAATTAAGTTATTGAATAGTTTAGGTCGTATGCTGCATGGCAATGTCAACCTAAGGTCAATGTTTGTTTTACACCCCCATTCTCTTTAATAAATCATAAAACTGGAGGTTAGAGCAGCAGCGGGGAGGCAGCAAGAATACAGCTGATATGCAGAGAGAGGTCTGTGGCGCTTCGAACGCTGCAGTAGAGCCAATGTGATTGGAGGATGGGAGAGGACGAGGCACAGGAATTCACTGATGAGGTTAGTTATGTGTGTGTGTCAATAATTGGCTTGCCCCAGGGTGCATATTGGTGCTCAGCAGTTAAAAAAAATAAAAATAAAAAATCAATAGTGTCCTCAGATGGCTCTTGAAATTTCATTAAAAGCCCCAATTAAGTATTTTCAGTAGAAAATACATAATTTATATTATAATAATTTATACATTACAATATTTTGGACAGCAGATTTTTTTTAAAACAGATAAACAATACTACTGAATTGACAAAGTGTACAACAATGAAGGAATAAAACAAACTAGAAATGGTGCATTCAAGGCCAGAAAATACTGTAGTACATTGTAGCTAATCTTAACTAGCACCACTTCTAGGTTTGCCCATCAATGAACACATTCAATTATTATGTGATATCATCAAGCAGTGAAATTTATTACTATAGGTGACAGTGCCCAAGAGTGGGTGGCTATGAGAATGCATTCCATGAAGGTTGACACTCCCATAGTTTGGCTACTGATACAGTGAGCATCATCAAACATTTGGATCTATTCGTTTTTAGATTTTAGATTTATAGGGCTGCTCTGAGGACTTATTTTATTTATTACTGAACAGGGGACTACGATTGTGGACCACCGACATTCAGAGTCTTGTCCCACACTCCAAGCAGGCTGTTATATGCCTCTTACTTAACTGGTTTCGGTCTAGTCACTCTACCATAAAGCCCTGACTGATGGAGTGCTGCTTAGATAGTCATCCTTCTGGCAAGTTCTCCCATCTCTGCATAAGACCTTTGGAACTCTGTTAGAGTGACCTTTCAGTCACTGCCCTGACCAAGGCTTTTCTTGGCCAGTTACTCGGTTTGACCTGATGTCTGACTTTAAGAAGAGTCCTGGTGGTGGCAAACTTCTGTCATTTCACTATTATTGAGGCCACAGTCCTCCTGGGAACACTCAGAGCTTTAGAAATGGTTTTAAACCCTTGCCCTGATCTACACCCAGCCACAATTTTATCACACAGGTCTACAGATAGTTTCTTTGATTTCATGGCTTGGTTTTTGTCAGACATGCAGTGTTAATTGAGGGGCTGTTTACAATCAGCCACACCTACCAATTTTAATATTGTGGCTGAAGGGTGCACACAGGTGTGTGCTTATTCCAAACTATGTCCAATCAATTCATTTTGCTGCAGGTGGACTCCAATCACGTTCTAGACGAATCTCAAGGATAATTAAAGCAAAGAGGATACACCTAACTACCATAACTAAGATTTTAGTAAATACTGAGTATAAATTGATGGGCAAAATGGCAATTTTATCTATGTAAAATTTAATCTGCAACACAGTTTGTAGATTTTGAGGAGGCACACATCAGCTTTGTCAGTTGCGGAAGAACACTGCTTCATAAAGTTCGTGGAAAAAGGACAGTTGGAAAAAACGGTTTAAGTTATGATGTTTATTTTTGTGTTGCAACATGCATTTAAGGGTTCATGTTAGAACATGTTAGTACGAGAACGTAAAGGTGCATTGAGATCAAAATCCCTGCATATGATTTTTAGCTATGTACTTTTTCCACAAATTTTTGAAGCCCCCCTCGTAATCTCTTAACACCCAACTTTTTGTCCATCTTTTGAGCTTAGTATTGTTCAGTCCTATAATGCAGCTCTAAAGCACCTTTTTGTTAGGTCTTCCCTGTGTGGTAAACATCCAGTGTCTTTTTTAAAATTTTCTTGAGGTTTTATGGCACAAAATTTGGTACAGACATTCATGGTTTCCAGTGGATGAAACCTACTGATGTTGGTGATCCCCAGACTTTTCCTTCAGCACCACCATGAGGTAACGATTTTGGTTTTTAGTGAAATTTTCAAAACCTATTGAAATCATTGCTGAGTTTTAGCACCATCACTGGGTCAAACCTTTAATTTATCAAATACTTTGGTTTGATCACATGCCTACACAACTAATGACACTCCATTAACCTCAGGTTTACTCTATGTTTTTTGTTAATGAGCAACTGTAAGCACGCTAATATGCTAAAATAAGCTGGTGACTATGGTAAACATCATACCTGCTAGCATTAGGCTTTGCTATTGTGAACATGTTAGTATGCTCATGTTAGCGTTTTAGCTCCAAGTGCCACTGTGTTAAAGTACAGCTGCACAGAGCTGCTAGCATGGTTATAGACTCTTGTTTTCCTATACCCTTCCACAGCCACAGAAGTTGTGTACTTTGACATGTAGAATTTGGGTGCTTCTTAAACCAAGGGGTATTAATATGTAAAATATCAGTTAGGCTGACTTTTAAAACAGTAATTGTATTTTAACATTATAGAACTGTGTCACTGTTTAAATTTGTCAGAAAAACCTGGAAGCAC
The DNA here is from genome assembly GCA_033238685.1 of Lates japonicus. Lineage (NCBI taxonomy): Eukaryota > Metazoa > Chordata > Actinopteri > Centropomidae > Lates > Lates japonicus. Next base: position 26,821 of record BRZM01004364.1, read on the forward strand.
CTCTCCCAAAAGTCACATCCATCTTTTGTCAGATAGCTAGAGATGTGTCACATCCCCCCTTTTCACATATCACTCAACTTCTCACAGATATCACACATACACACATACTTGCTTTTGCGCAGTGCCCCATCCCCACCTCCTCTCACTCTGTCATCCTCACTGGGAGCTATATTTTGTCTTTCTAAAGGCTGCCACCAACGAACAGAAAACATTTTCAGCAGCTGAACTGAACAGACATTTTACAGATGATATAGAAATTGGTGACCTGATAATGTCTCATTATTCGCTATGTTGCAGCTGGTTACAGGCATGCATCTGTTATAGGACTGCACACAATCTAGGCATCTAATGGCTCAGTGTGGGAGGCAAAACTTAGATAAGTATGTTGTGACTATTGAGAGTTATTTGAAATGCTGAAGTGAAATTGGAAAGTCAATATGGCAGATTAATTTCAGCTTTGTGCAATTACACAAGTGAAATTAGAGCTAAAGCTTTCCAAGTTCCCTCAGCAATTACTGAGTAATTACATTACATAAACACACTGTCATGAAATGACAAATATGAAGCACTGAGTAGGATTGTTTTGTGTTTTGTAATAATGTAGCGCAAAAATAATGCGCAGATATTACTTTATATATATTAGAGGTAGTTATAAAGTGTCAGACTTTGACAGGAAACCTGGCTGTTGACTTATGGAAGAAATCAGTTATGTGACTTGAAGGTGGAGGGTCCACCATGAACAATTTATCCTGCTGCCCACACAATGCTGGAGCAGAACAATGCATCCATTTTTTTGTCTCACTGCAGTAAATTGCTCGCAGAAATTGAGGCAAACAATCACAGGGATTTATTTATCTAGAAGTGTGAGATTTATATCAAGCTCCCCACTGTGAAACAGCATATTGTGGCTGTTTGACTGTGCTGGATTATTGTGTTCATAAGATAAATCATATCTGCAATAAGCTGCAAATTAAAGTAGACATTGTTACAACAACAAAACAGTGTCATGTAGGGGTTCAAATTCACATCATTATGTTGTTTGTGTGTGTCACTTTCCCAATTAAATGGGCTGAGGAAATATTTATAATAATATATTGTATAATATAACCTGATGAATAAGACTATAGCTTTGATATATGTGCATGATTGCCTTAATCATTAACGCACACCTAGGTGGTCACCATTATCCCTGAAAGCTGAAGTCAGTGTGGTAATGCATTACAATAGAGAACTAAAGCCGTTCTTGTCTTGTACTAGAGCTAAAAATCTTTAATGCTTAGTTTAAGACTTAGTTTATTCGGAACTAAATATTATTTGAACATCATAGTGATAATGAGCAGTGCTCGGATTGTGCGCTGATATGCTTTTAGAGGGTTCAGCTAAGTAGCTTAAAATTGTTGAAACTGTACAGTCACCAACAACAAATTCTGTATTGAACTGAACAAAATGATTCAAGTAGTTGTATTAGCACCACATATGTTTTGGGTGTTTTTGACGAGTGCTCTTCACCTCTTTCCTGGGTAGAGCTAACTGACAAACACACAATAGAATGCAGCAAGTAATAATACTCTGAAACATCTCTCCAGAGACCTGTTGGTAAAACATATTATTTTAACATTTTCTGTTGTTTCATATTCTGTCAGCCCTTACAAAAGAAATCCCTTGGTCACCCTTTTCCTAGGCCAAACCTGTATAGAGGGTTATTTTATGTTCAGAGGCACATTTTCTGCTTTTTGAATGAAGCAGTAACAGAGTTGCCAGGAGGTGGCTGCACTGGATGACAGGTGTACAAAGCACACGGCTGTTAATCCAAGGTCCAGGGTTGGCATCCACATTCCCATCTATGGTT
>BRZM01004365.1:5785-26888 GCA_033238685.1 Lates japonicus
GGGTTCAGCCTCTGGGATGCTTTATGTATGGCAGGTCTTCACATTTTGGCAGAATGACTCGCAACTGGCAAGAACCTAAAAACAAACCAAAAACCCTCAAAGCTTTCTTGATCTTACAGTAAACAGGTTAAGTTTTTTATAAGATAGCCACAGTATTTTGTAAATCCATCATCAAATTAAGCCATAGGAAGCATGAAATGTGCTGCTTTTTAGCGATGAAGGAAATGAAGCTTGAGGATTATGCTTAACTAGAAGCAGCCTACCTACTGTCGAGTTTAGCCAACGCAACTTAGCACATAGTTTCTTGCCAAGTCCCATTCATTATTATGTGGCCATAATACGGCATGCACTGACTTATAGCGTTAGTTTATAATTTTAATTTAAAAAGGACTTCTCTTATGGATGTCATTCAGTTTGTCCTCAGTGTAGGTGAAATTCAAGACGATGTGTGATAAAAGCATTCTCAGTCCACAACTCTTTTCTCCCATATAATCCCTGTACAAATGCTATCCAAAGTGCACCACTGCCCAAAGAAATGTGGTATGAAAGGCATGCAGGCTCAAATTTAATGCAAGGCATTAACACAGAAACTATCCACAAATCGAGCGTTTTTTTAAAATATATATCATTATTCTTTTAATGGGACATTTTTTCAACACTTTAGCCGCGTGGAGGTATGCACTCTACTGAGTGCCATTCGAAGTGGGTGGCATGGTCCAGCATCAAACAGGGGTAGTGAAACATTATCTTGTTCATATCAACATTTAAATGATGCAATAACGGGTTTCTTTGCACAAACCTGTGCTCTAGAATACTTACCCAACAGCTGGCCAAGTTGCTATAGGGCTGAGCCAATTTATTGTTTTTAGGATAGATTGGTTTTGTCATTTGATGAAAACAGATAACTGGCATGTAATGTTGATTATGCGGGTTATATGAGGGCTTGGTATCTTAAAACATGCAGTAGATGCTACCTCACCTGGCCTTTAGAGTTGCTCAAAAGAATTTAAGAAGCGTAAGTTTTATATTAAATATACTCTGTATCTGACAATCTAGGCTTTTATTGGGATGTGTGGAGCTGGCTGGTCTGCTTCTTACTGACTGTCTTTGATGTCCTGCCTTCAAAGTCTGGTAGTATGGCTTCTCAGCCAGGACCCGACATATCAACCTGGACTGTAACAAACTCCCATGAACCATGTGCCTTGCAGGTAACTACTTTACATATTAGATCTGGATACCTGGTCATACTTAAATCTTACCATTAAGCGCAGTTTAATAGTTCAAACACATAGTAGCTAGAAAGACTCAGTTGCTTATAACTACAGAAACATTCTTTCCATTTTGCTTTACATGTCAAAATTCTCAACTCAACTTAATACTTAATAGCTCCTTAATTCCGTCTTTGACAATATCAAAAAGAAACGCTGCCAACAGAGAGGACATTTTTGAAGGTTATCGAGAGTTGCACAACTGCTTTCCAATAATCTGCCAAAATCAAAATAGTCAGCCTTTGTTTGATTGATTTAAGCATATCTCTGATATCTTAAATCCTGTAATGAGATGAGGATGACACATCTATTAAATTACAGTTTTTCATAATCACACCCTGATAAGAAGAGAGATGTTGTTTGTTGGCTATGATTTGATGAACATGTGCTGCTATAAGAAAATTCTTCAACCTTTGATCTGATTTTCAAAACCAACCATTATAATCTAATGTTTTGTGTGTTGTGGGTTTCGCGTTCAGTTTTCTTATTCATAATAAATGTGATGGTCAGTTTATGATTGTTGTACGCCTTTTCTTTTTGCAGATGGTGCATTCCTCTGACCTTATGATACATTTGACCGAACACGCTTCCTTTTAACAAGTTAGAAATTGTCTGTTCGCTATATTTTGGCAGGACTGTGTTTATTCAATGTGCATAATTGGTTTGAATTAAAGATATATAACAACAACAGCAACAACAAAAATAAGACATGAGACCATGCTGTTTTCACTCTGTTGTCCTAATATGAGCCCAAACCCTTTCTTCCATATAAAAACTTTTTTTAATGTCGAGGGCTGAAATCTTCTAATAGGCTTGATAGTGGTCATGCAGACATTTATCACAAAGACGGCTGTTAATATGCTTCTTTAGGATGTCTAGGAGAACTATTTATTTGTGTGTTTATTTTTGCATGCTTTTAAAATTGCTGGATTTAAACCATTAATTTTTTAAAATATCTGTATCATCAATCCAAGATGTTGACACACGCTTTGAAGGCCTGAATATATTTTATCATTCTCTCAATTGCGTGACACCTTTACATGATGGAAACCACCTTCAAGTACATACTAGTCCTGTGTTGAATAACTTTAATGTCAAATATACTTACGTTAGAGTAGGTATATGTGTGTATTTCAAGGGGATTGTTCCTGCAGCGACATGCATAAAAAAAACGAATATAAGGAGAAACAAATTACGTAGCCTTGTGTCAGTATTAACAGTTCACATCAGGGCATTTTTGACTGTTATTACAGTTTGTGAGTTGAAGTTGATTGGAGTTGAGTGTAAAGGAACAGTGACAGTGAAAAGAAGCAGTAGGGGATGGATGAATGGAGCTTGAGATGTTGTGTTACTAAGCAGCAGAACTGCAACCTTTTTCATCATGTTTCCTCTTGGAGACTGTGCTTCTCAGTTCAGTGTACAGAAAAGGCGGCCCTAACCTTCCCTAAACCTAAAAGTTTTTACCTTGGCTGAGATGGAAAGTTTTGTTAAAGAGGATGCAATAAAGGAAATGAAAACGAATTTATCTAATGCATCCTGACACTGCGTACCTGCCTCCTTCCTCCCACCTGTAATAGTCGGCCATAATCAAAACACGTGTTCAGGACAACTAGCTGGAATCGCTCATTCAGCGGCGAGGACATAGTCTCTCCCTGGCTTCACACCTTGTGCATTCAGATTTATTGAAGCCGGTTTGTACTACCCATGTGCAAAACTTAAACAAAAACAAATCATTATCTGATTCCATTTTAACTGTGGAGGCCAGTGTTAGCTATAACAGGAATCGAGAGTCAGCATCCCACTTTCCTGTTGAGTTATTTGTCAAGTGAAATCTATAATCCAGAAAAATTGGGTTCCTGCTGGGACTGCTGGAATGAGGTCACTGTATTGAAATTGAACCTTAGCATGACAATTTAGATCCATCAAGATGTTTGTAGAACAAATTAATAAGAGTAAAGTTTGCATGCCATCATGTAAGCCTTTGATGGGACAGATGTTCTGCACTGCTCTTGCCTATATAAATCCCTTAGTGCTTCCAGGAGCAAAATACATCTTTGTCTTTTGCAACATCACAGACCTCTTGGCCTCTCACTCTGTCTGGTAGTGATCTACTAGCCAGTCAATCAATCATAACAACATATGGAGTTTGTTCAGGTATTGTGCTACACAGACATGGAGCAAACCAAGATTAAAAGCTTTTTGGCGAAATCCATTCAGAGTAGTAGTGTAAAGTTGTGTGTCTGTAGCTGTATGTATGAAAACTAAAGTATGCCAACTCTGTACCCATGGGTCAGTGGGGTATGCCCACAGTGAGTGTGTCCTCAGTGTTGGGTATGATGGCGAAGCGTCCTGGCATCTACCATGGAATCAATCGGTTGACTTCTATGCTTGCTGCGTGGTGCTCCTCCGCGCCGACTCACGCCATCAACCGAGGCATTGCTGTGGGGCATCCGGCTGCATCCTGGCGCTGGACTGTGGGGAACCGGGGCAACACCACCTCCTACAACCCAGAACATCGCTGCACTCGGCATTACCAAAGGTACCTCGTGATGTTAGTTTAGGACTCTTTAAAGCTGCTTTAATTGATCTTTTGGCTGCTTTAGGGCAGAAGAACTCATATCACATATTAAGTTTCTAGCTAACATTTTGTAAATAATTAGCTATTCACATGTCGTAGACAAGCAACAGTAGCTTTTATTTGAGTCATATCCCTGCTGATTTGATGGTGGATGTCCCAGTAATTTACCTTCCTTTTGGTCTTTACTTATCCCTAAGAAAAATATCTGACTATTTAGCTGCTAGATGGTCACTTTCTTTTACTACCAGCTATTCGTTAAACTTGTCGACATCTAGTGTAGGTATTGGCATACAATTGAACTTATCAGATCTATTTTGGGAGAACAGCTGCCTTCTCCTGCTGGGTGAACCATAAATGTTACAAATATACAAAAAATTAGTTAAAGAGGCTAAAACTAAAAGCTGCAGAGAGTTAGTGACAAGTCTCACGAGGTTTGTCCTTACTGACAACACCTTCCACAGTACTCTGATCATTCAGTCTTTGCCAGTATACAGACAAAAAAAAAAAAGGAAAATAAAAAGAGGGTGCTTTAGCTTCTTTGCACAACCTTTTTGGCTGATTGCTTTTGGTTCGTTGAAGAGCAGGACCAAGTTTACTGTATCTTGATAAGCACTTGTCTTTATTACCTCAGTCAGCAGCAGAAGCACTTTGGGGTACAGTGTGTTATGATGGTTAACCTCGGCACTTCCCTCAGAAGAATCCGCTGCTGTCTTCAGTGCCGGTACATTACAAAGAAAACTCAAACGGACTTTTATGAGTTCAACCCTTCAAGGGCCTGTTGAGAGGCACGCCAGGATTATATCCTACCCAGAATACATTGTGATCTATTGTTTCCAGTTCACTGCACTTTACCTGCATAAACTGCAAGGATTCTCTCATGTGACATAGTGTGTTATTTATTACTTCTGTACATGTGGTTAGTAGTCCAGTTAAGTATTAGGAAATACCATGTGGAAGTGAATGAAAACGAACTAAATGACTCATGGAATGCTCAGTAATGTTGATTTATGAGAATTAATATCTGTCTCTCTCAGAGGTTTGGCCCACTAGGGTACACTTCTCTTGTAATGAAATTAAGGTTTATGTTGATGTAAAATCCACATATTATCCATCTGCTGTGGACAAGAACCAGGCATTTTAAGGTCTAAGAATAGTGTGAGGTTACTGAGGTATTCTGAGTTATGATGTTTGCATTAAGTGTCATTTGCAATGACTAATATTATCAGCTTAAATTTGATGATCATATTACTGGGATTGGTGCAGTTGTTTTTCAGTACAGCATGGAGATAAGCACATATATATATATTTGTGTAACATTCTGATTATTGTGCCATTTTGATCAGGACTCTCTGAAAAGACTCTTATCTCAGGACCATCCTGGTGTAATAAGGTGAAAGACATGCAGAGATAATATATATATATACCTGAGTTCAACCACAGTTGACATGGGATTAAATCATCTTTAAACCTCAGTGTTTTGGAGGATCTGCAGACCTGTAGTCCCACCCAGGAGATATTGAGCAGACAGATGGAGCAGAGGTAATGATTTAGCTAGTCTGCTGACCAGACTGATAACATAAATGATGGTTATATCGTGGACGAGGTCACTGTTTCACCTCCCATTCGTGACTTAACTGCAGGATTTTTTGTTTGTTTTTGGATGTGGCATAGTTTCATTCAGTGAATTGGATTCAGTTGTGACTGTAGTAGTTATCTTGAGATTTGAGCGTAACTCCTCTTATCTGTTACCATCACTGCCTTTCACCTTGTGGAAACTGATAAACAGTGTGCACATATTTGCTTCGTTTGATTCTCCTTGGATTGGAGGATAGAAAAAAAATTGCCCTGTGACTACAGAGCTACAGAGTGTACTGCATACTGGAGATGCACACCGATTTGAATCTGAATTTGCACCACCTGGTCTTAGGCAGCCTTTATCCAAGCAGGATGTCATGGTGGTCTGCTGTTATTCATCTATTTTATAATTACTATGGAGGCCAAAGTGAAACACCACCATAACATGTTAGAATTCTACTATATTGTTAAATTGCTGCCGGTTTTAAAAAATCTGGCAAAAGTGGATAGAAAAACTGTCACAACAAAGGAATCAGTAATGTTTAACTGTCAGAAACTACATTTGGAAAAAGTGGCGATATTCACGCTGATGGGGCTATATGTATTTCAGTGGAATGTTTCACTAGAATGGTATGTAAAGAGTAAAGCACTAAGCCAGGGTGTATGATAAAATAACTTGTCTCTGAGCAGTGTATGGCTCCCACATCAGATTAAAAGCCTCCACTCCTGCTCCAGTGTTTTCCTGAGGTGCTTTATCTTTGCTTTCTCTGTTTGCCTGATTCTCCATCTCAAAAGGTATCCTGCTGAGACTGATAGAGTTTTCCCCCCACACTGTCGTGGTAAAATAAAACTGGCAGGGTCAGAATAGTTGAATTAACTCATCTTGTATATGTCCCATGTGCTCATTTCATGCCAGGTTGGCAGCAGACTGGTCCTCCAGACAACCCGGCATTCTCATGACTCGTCTGGGAATCTTTGGGAAATTTGGGCCGGTTTTTTATCACCATCCCAGACCGGTCATTGGGGGCATGTTCCTGCGTTATGTTTGGCATAATCGCGGCAGTGGGGATATCCAACCTTCAGGTAAATAATTTCAACACTGTATATCATATTTTATTATTTTATTTGGTGGTTTATGTTATCAAAAGCTTTCTGCTGTCTCTGAGCACTATGGGACCTCCTGCCCCCAAGAAAACTGAAGATTCACATGGATCAATTCATAAATCACTAAGGTTAATATAAAAATAAGGATGGTGGTGGAAGTAAGCAGCTGCTTTTAAAGAGCTTTGCAGAATTACAGCTGTATCAGATATTTAATGCTATACCATTACTCCTGCATGCATATTTTGCATGGTAGTTACCCTGGCTCTTTAGAGACCGAGTCTGTCTGCATCCATGAATGCCTTGTAAGGCTGGTTGCTGGGAGTGTAGTTGGGAAACAGTATGAGCAAGGATCGGCATGATCGGTTTCCTGGCAGGAGATATTTCTCGTGATTAAAGCAGTTATGTCAGGGCAGCTCTTTGGCTCTGATGCCTGTTAAAAGCAGTCACAAATAAAAGCTTTTTACATTATTAACTGGGCGGTGGTGTTTCACGTTGATACACATTTTCCTGGTCGAAAAAACATTACCAGCATTCTGTACTTTTAGCATACAGAGATTTATTGGCCTTTAACAGCGGGCAGTGAGCAGGTCAACCAAATGTATCTCTTCTTATATAAGTTTGAAAGAATCATCCTTCCCATCCTTTTCAATAGCAAGACACCCTGGGAGGTTATTTAAAGAAGAAATCTGACGGAAGTTGATATGAACATAAAATATTAAATGCTAAAAAAAATCTTACACAGTAAATACACTTTTTAGTTAGTGTTTTTGTTGTTGTTTGTTTCAAGTCAAAAGGATTTTGGTGGGGTTCCTCAGATTCCAAGCAACAGGGAGTCCGGCGTATTTGCCAGAAAATGTAACTTGATGTACTGACAGACTAGCAGCTTGCTGTTGTGCTAACTCATGGTGTATGGTGAAGTCCCACCCAGACTGTGTATTTTCCTGTGAAGGGTTTCCTCAGTCTGTATGTCAGTAAAAGATGAAACATGAAACAGTTTTTCATAATATTATAACGACTGTTTTCTTTGTGCTGAACAACGACTACAGCTGTTATGGGTGTCAAAACCTTATAGAACTACAGTATAGTATATTTACAAAATAACTGTCATTTTTTATCTCCAGTGCAGTGTAAAGGTGCTCAGATTTAGCTCTAAATATGGACAGAAAACCTCAGTCTCACTCTAAAATACATTTAGAACTAAAGCTAATGGAACAAAGCTAAGTCAAGTGGGGCATGTAAATGGTAAATGCACTGCACTTATATAGCACTTTCTAGTCATATCGCCACTCAGCGCTTCCTGGGGTCACATTCACCCATTCACACAGCGCACCCAAGCCTACAAAGTCCACAGCCGCTATATCAACTCTTTACTGATCAATAACTGTGTCACCCCCACCCCACCTCAATTCTGAGATATACAGTATTGGTCATTTTGTGTATGGGAGCAGGAAAAATCACAGTCTTTCAGCTAGATGAACCGTGAGAGCACATTTCATGAACTGGGTTGCCCCCCATTCTGTCCTGTGTTGACCTGTCATCACCAAAATAAATTGGAGTCATTTTTGGAGTCAAAGATTATGTCTAATACATTTAGTCAAGGTTCCAAAACAGAGATGGCAGCCAAGACAGAACAACAAAATAATGGCTTGCATCTGAGAGTCCAATAAACCAATTTATATCACATAATCTCTCTCTGTCTCTCTCTGTGTCTCTCCAGTACATCGACCTGAACTCATCTCATAACCTCATCCTCGGCTTCTCTACCTTCAGTGGTGTCACCACCACCTGGTTTCCTCCAATCCGGCATCATTGAGCGCAAATTGATTTTTCATACAGACACTCCTGCGCATAAAACGCGTGTGCTCACTGCCTCAGTTCCTTAAGTAATTACTAATAATTACTTTCTTCTTTTGTAGTCGTGACAGTGAAAATGCACATACTTAAGGACAACTGTGGAGAAAATAATCAAAACTGTCTGTCTTGCTGATTTATGCTGCATGATAGAAACTTGAACAGAGAAAAATGCTTCAAACTTTATTAAGAAGTGAATGGAGGGATGGGCTGAAAACCCGTGGGAGAGCTGGAGGAGTGAATTTTGCAAGAGGAGATAATGTCAGAAGGGCTGTGGCTATGACCTGAAACTCTCACTTGCAGAATACCGTGCTGTTTAAATCTATATGACCCAGATAATATTATTACAGGAATAATGTCACCAGACCGGTCAGAGGCAAATACATGAGCAACACACACCACTAACAAACAGCGTGGTACAGCAACACCTGCTCTCAGATGAGTACATCAGTTCCTCCACCGTGACCAGATCTTTGTCTGTGTACCCACAGCAGATGTTTGTGGTGCTTCTCAGTCCTTCAACAGCGTATGACTTTACCTGGCAGGTGTCAGTGTTTGGTTATTGATAGAAGTAAAAGTACCAAAAATGATATGGCCCACTGACAGAGAGTGGGAGGCTGTGTGCTCCCACTGCTCCCACTTACAGATTACCCTGAAAAGATGGCAGCCCGGTTCTGCCAGCTAAGCTCCCCTGAGGTCAAGATGCTGCCGATCCACGAGCCCAGATGGTAAACCTTGGTTGCTTTTAGTCTTAGCCTAGATTTTAAAGTGGCAAGGAGAGCCTTATTAATTGTCTTACCTGAGCCTGAACCCTGCATATTTTGTGTGTGTGTGTGTGTGTGTGTGTGTGTGTGTTTGTTTGTTTGTTTTACCCCAAATAGGCAGTTTTAGGGCAGAAATGTCAGTTGGTTTGTAGCTCAGCTGGTCGGGCAGTTGGCCATGTGGGTCCAGCTGGATGTAAAGACCGGTTCAGCCTGTAGAGGGTACTCGAGGGGCTTTTACATTCTTGATCTGGATTCTTTTCACCGGCACACATGACTTTTTACTTGTTATCACTGGGGGTATTAGGCTGGGGGTGTCATATTTATTCAAAGTTTAATCATGTGTGTGTCGTTAGTCCCTTTGAGAGTGTAACTGTAAGGGCAGTTCCAACAGGCTTTTCTTGATTATACATGACAGTAGCTGTCTGGGGACACTAGAGTTACATAACTAGCAGACTGTTAGTGATTGTCACAAAGGGAGGTTTGTGAAAAAAAACAAAAAAAACACCATGGCTACATGAAAAACATACAAGCAGTATCACATGTCATATTTTAATCAATGCCCACTCATTTTTAGACTAACTTCTATTTTTAATATTATGTTTTTTCTCCTTACTTGGGCAACTGGGTGATTAATTACAGATGTTACTGACTGACGTTCATAACTTCCTTGATCAGACATCATTTATTAACCTGTTTGAAAAAGCAGTCAGTTTTTGACAATATGCAAACTATAATAGAATAAATAAAATAAAATATAAAAATAATAAATTCTAACGATTACTTGTGAATTCTATTGGCTGCTCTTGAAAAATGTTCAGGTGCAAAAATAAGGATTCCCAGCTGACAGAAGACAAAATTCATACATTACCTCTTAGGTTTAATCCAGGTTTAATCCAGGTTAAATCTGGGTTTAGTGGTACCTCTCGGTTGGCTGTGTGTTCCAGTGAAACGGCAGTGGTTGTTGTCAAAAAGCTGGTGGATTATGTCTTTGTCACTTTGTTAGCGTCACGACTCGCTGTTCGGGTAGAAAGGAGGAAGCCAGAAGAAAACTGTGAAAGTATAAAAAGTATAGACAAAAAAAAAGAAGTGAAATATAATTTTTGCAAGACTGGAAATTACCCACTTTACGTTACATAAACAGAATACACACATGTGCTCATACACATACAAAGAGACATGCAACAGGTAGAACATTAATCCAACAGATGAAATAGACCAAGTGGAGCTTTTACAAACACAAGTCTGATCAATCAGAGATCAATGACAGGCTATCAGCTGATGATTCCTTGCTTTTGATGACACATTGATCGGCTGTGGAGCATCTTCATGGCCACCTCCTATGAAGTGCCATCAAAAGAGCAGTCCTCAAGATTAAACTGCTCTTCTCTGCAGACATAAGACCTTGATCCCATGAGTCATGTGATGCGAGTGTCTCCCAGGAAAGTGCTAATCCAGAGTTCAAAACTGGGCATGAGGACTTGTCTGCTTTTCTCAGGTCTAGACTGCTTACCTCCCAATCCTCTTGGCTAGCCCCGATGTCACTGGCTGTAATCTGCCCGGCTCAGATAAAGCACTCTTGCCCCCGAGTCTTTCCCCAGCCTCAACACTCAGCTGATAGCTACACACAAGAAGAAGCCTGTCCATGCTCTTTGTAAACAAACTGCTGCTCATCCAGACGTCTTTAGATGCACAGGCTGTGGGACTTAAAATCAACTCAGCGGGTGGGTTGAACTTTTGACTGCTGCCTCTTCGGGCAGGGAATATGTGTGTGCGTGTGTGTGCGTGCTCACGCACGTGTCTGAGTGTGTGTCTGTGTTTGGATGAGTTCCTTGAACAAGAGTGTGTTGAGAGTCAAACTACGTCAGCGCTGTTTGCAATTCTTGATTCAATTCGATTCACTTCATTAGGCGGTTTATTGCCTGAGGGGCATTATGAAAACGGGGCATCGGACATGCAGGCATCCACATATTCAATGGCGCTCTGTATTCACCCATGTGCTAGTGGTAACACATGCCACATGAAAGGCCAACTCTGACTCAGGAAATTTGGAGTGCCACGGTGGTCTAGTGGTTACTGAGGCTGCTCCTCAGCCACCAAGGAGAAGTCCAAATGTCTGGACTCTCCACTGAAGTCCTTGGCTTAGTGCTCTCCACTGCCACGCCCGCCATGTGACCTTTAGGGGTGGTCAGTTCAAGCTACCAGATAAGTTTGGTCTTTGTATGTCACCCTTATCTCATCATTCTCTTTAAAAGTGTTGTAAATACCTAACATTAAGCTAAGCTAAGAAAAGCTAAAACTGAGTGTTGCTGCTTCACATGGACTTTAAGTCTTCAGGTTAAAGGATCGGCTTATCCACAAAAACAAACAAACACAAAACCCCTGATGTTCTTACTTAACCTTTGGTATTTGGTCATGCAGATAGTTATGGTTTACTTTGCCAGGCTTGAGATATCCATCTCTGAGATCACTGGCTACACCATTATAACAAGGGGGGAATGGAATTTTGTTCATGGCGTTCAAAGATTAGAAAAACTAAACCAAAAGACTCCCTCACAATGAAGTGTGCTGACAGACTGCCACTGATAACCTCATATTCTGTACTGTGATTAAATCTCAGATGCTTAACAAGGTTTGTGGTGTTGCCACAGTCCTCCAGCGTACGCTATCAGCCAGGTGTTATTTAGACTAGATCTTTGTTATGGCATAGTTACTTTCTACTGTGTCCCTGTTGATCGATCCGAGAGCAGAAATCTGTAAAAATGTAATTTTCTACACTTTGAACAGCCTGGCATTTTAAAATTCATTTTTTAAAAATCTGGAGTTGTGTTGTTAAAGAGAAGTGAGCTTATCATACATCTGTAGCCTGCTCCTCATTTTTGCTTGAGGCTAGTGGCTCAAACGTACCGTAGGCATCAGGTTTGGACAGGGAATAAAAGAAATATGATCTTGCTGGTTCTGCTGCACTGATTTTTTTTGGGGGTTTTTTAAGTTGAACTATTTCATAACAGTGCAATTTGAAAGTGGAGAGCACTCTTTTAAGCATCCTGCATTTGCCATGTGTAAATATTTTACGAAGTGAACAGTACTGGATGTTTTTAAAAAAAAGCATTCTGTCATTGAAAATAACCATTGAACATGAGTTGCTGTGCTTCATGGCTGCAGACCATATTAGGAGACTAATCAGTGGAATGGGACCCACCTGGGCCTGGTGCGCCTCATGCATATAAGGCAGAGCAGCAGTCGGTCCCTGAGCAGGTCTCCTCACTCCACACAGCTCTGCTCGGTGGGGAGGGGGGGTTTTCTTGTAGTTCCTTTTTTTGCTGTAACAAATAAGATTTGAACTTGGGAACTCTCTTATTTGTTGTAGCCCAGCTCTTAGACTGCAACCAAAAAAGGGACACACATGGTATACTAAATAAGGTACAAAATTATCAAAAACAAACACTAAAGGAAGGGGACGATGGAAGGGGGGAATCTCTAAGGTGTATGGTGTGAGGAGTCACATGCTACTGATTAGTCTCCTAACTTGGTCTGCAATCCTGGAGACAGACAGCACAGTACAAAAGCTCAACACATAACATCTAAATTACCTGCATGACAAGATACCACCAACAAAAACTATAATCTTTGTGACGTGACTACATCATGCAAGTTCTGAAAAAAAAAGTCTGTGTGACAGTTTAGTTTTTGGACATGTGGAGGGAGTTAAAATGTAAAGTATATGGCTCAGAGGGATCAACACACAGAGATACGGCGTCATCTGGCCGAGAAATCTAGAAAGCAGGTATGAGATCCACCCAACAGACGGATCGGAGCCGGACCATGTGTGGATTGGCTGTTATCCTGTCCTACAGGATTTACTGTCAGGCCCCAGTTGCTGTTGGTTTTAGTTTTAGGGAGCATGTATTTCTTCCTCTTTTAGTAGACTGAACTTAAACCTGACCTCTGACCTCTGAGCAGAGGAGGCAAAAGCATAGAGAATCTCCCCATGAGATTTATAGTTGTCACGTTGTTATTTCACAAGCTAGTGAAGGGTAGCAAATGACGCTCATTTGTATTTATCCTCCTCTTTATTTGAAGGAATAAAAGAGCTGGACCAAGTGATTGTCGTGCTCTTCACCACACACATGTTCATTGGAGGATTCTTTGGGTTTATCCTGGATAACACTATTCCAGGTACGAAAAAAATTCTGTGTTGATAATAGATAAATAATCAAACAAGCTCGACACTCACTACCAGCTAATCATGTCTTTTCTTTTTCAGGTACTGACAAAGAGCGGGGCATCAAGAGCTGGCGGGACAAGGTGCAAGAGGGAGGCAAAAATGTGACTGACCAGTCATGCTATGATATCCCTTTCTGCAATGGTGTTTTCAAACGGTTTAGATGTTTCCAGTACCTGCCCTTCCTCCCCTCTTACAAGACCACCCAACAGGGTACATCAAAGTAATAACGTGTTAATTTACAGGGTAGCATCGATGCTGGCCTGCTAGCTCAGCAACAGTAGTTACTGAGGATTGAAAAGCAGAATAAGTGAAAGTGGGAAACTGCATTAGAAAATGGGCTTCTTTCCTCCTACAGTTAATAAAATATGTAGGTTTGTTAAAGAAAATAGTTCTCCAGTGTGCGTTTGAAACTGCCATTCACACTGGACTGCAGGAGTACTGATGCCTGATCCCTTCTTACTACATACAAGTCTGAGGGGAAAAAAAATAACTCGCACTGAATGAGGTTCTGTTCAAATAAATTCTATATAATATAAACTCTGCATTTTCTTTAGCACTCAGAGTTAAATTCTTTTGTACCTACACACAGTGAGACAGTTATTTAAACTTTTGAGTTACTGTGTCTCCTCTCTGTTGGAATTCAACAAAATAAACCCCCTCCACATCATTTCTAGGTTAGTAAAACATTCACAAGCAGAGCACAGCATGACACACTTACACATAGTGACTTACACATAGAAATAAATTGAATCTTCAGTGAACTGATGCACTGTTTCAAAACGTCAGAAATGACTAAAAAGCTGGTGCAAAGACTGGGTGTATGCTTGTTTGTGTGTAATGAAGCTGCTGTTCAGGTGTTACAAATGTATTGTAACCTGTACGTTTACAGTAGGATCATTACTACCTCGTCAGTTACAGAAATTAATTACATTAATGGAAAGCTTTTTCATTTAAAAAAAAAGACTGTATAATGTGATATCTTTTAAAAGAGCTGTAATTAACGTTATTAAGGTCACTGCTTTATACATTTCATTTTGTCTTTTGTCATTGTATAGAAGTACAGTTTAGATTTTTAAATATGATGCTTTTACATTTAAGAATATGTAATTTTACTAATTTTTTGTACAATAATTTTGAATCAGTCTTAAACTGTGACAGTAAAGGGTTGTTAAATTCTGAACTTAAAGGTTTTCGTCATCTTTCTCACTCATTTAAGTTTAGTAGTTTGGATTCATTTGTTTAATTTGGTGAAGTATTTAATTTCTTATTTCTTTGCATCTCTTTTTCTAATTATAGCTACACAATAATGCTTGTGAGTGAAAACTACCAGCAACTCACAAAAATGGTTAAATCAACTACAGGGTAAGAAGTTGTCAGTTTAATTAATCCATGAAATTCACAGGTTTTAACCTTAATATGAATATTTTATAGAGATGGAATATATTTCCTTGTGACTAGAAGGCAAAAATGAAACACTTGGTACTATACACAGAAACAGAAAGAATAAATAATTTATATTATTTCATGTAACTGACTATTGGAGCCTGCGGGGTGTTTTATTTTGAAGAATGACCGGAAACTCTGCCCCGTCACATCCGTCTGTGCTTCCTGTTACCGCTTGATACACACCTGTGTTCATCATGGCTGTGATACCCGACATGTTAAACTAGCTAGCTTACTGGCTAAAATGAGTTTAAAACAGGTGTCTGTGGAGAGAGTCTTTGAAAAGGGAAAAAGGCTCAATGATGAGACAGCAGAAAAAAAAAGTGTCAAGAAAAAAACGAAGCTGCATTTAGTGGGAAATACCGGGAATACTACTTAAAATACGGCTAGGCTATCAAATGAGATGCCTTCAAAACTGCTTCGACACATGGAGACAAAGCACCCTGCATTAAAAGACAAGCCGGAACCCAAGTTCTTTGAAAAAGAAAACGTGAACAAGGACAGAAGCAAGTCTTCAGGGCCACCACAGCAACAAGTGTAGCTGCACTGAGAGCACCGTACTTCACAGCTAACCGTGTTGCTAAGGCTAAGAAGCCTTTCACTGTTGGTTGGAAGTGAAGAGCTGATGCTGCCTGCTGCTGCGTTATGGTGAGACATTTTTATTATACACTTTACGTTTCTTTGTTTTTATGCCGAATCTATATTCTGGTAATTTTGAACCGGTCATACTTTGAGCGAAATGTTAGCAGCATGCTAACTCACCCACAATGACAACATGGCACCATCCAATTTATCAGTCTTGAATCTGCAATAACGTTTTTTTGTTCGTTTTTGTTTTTTGGCTACACTAACAAGCTCTGAGGAAAATATTAGTCCCTTTTAGCGGCTAAATTCTCCAGTATGCTAACCAGCTAGCTTCTAACTGTGTGTTTGCTGTGTGATACTGAGCTGGGGTATTGTCCTGTAGATTTTTAGAACTTGTTCGCTGAATAGAGCCTAGAGGCTTTTTCACGAATAAGCGCGACGCGAAAATGTGAAAGAAAACGTTGACGATTTTAACGCAACATTAATATTCACACAACGCGTCGCGATCATGCGAGCATTAGACAAAACTAATCGACAATGGAGTCGTCGCTCTGGAGTGCTGGTTGCTATGGAAACCAAGTGAGGACGAGCTGGCGCTTGCTCTTTTACACGATAAACGGGGGGAAAAGAGAAAATTCTGGGTACACCCTGTTCAGAGAAGGAGATGAGAACACGGGGAGTTACATTGCTTAGTGCGGGAGTTAAAACTACCACGGCCGCTTTCGGACCTATTTAAGGATGTCCGTTGGTCATTTTGAGGAGGAGTTGGAGTTGTTTTCATTACCGAGGTCCTTTCCTATTTTCATCTAAACATTGTTTTTAAAATCTATTATTTAAAATATAAAATAATATGATATTTGTTGCCGTTGTCAAATAGTGTCGGATACTGAGACACAAAGTAAATCAGAGTCTCTGCCATTTTCCGTCAGCTGTCAACGGTCAGCTTCTAGTGTGACGTTTCAAGAAGCTGCGCCCTGATTGGTTGAACGCTTGCGGATGAAACGTTAAAAATCGTTGGGAAAAGAACACACGTCGCCTTTTCGCGCACGAAATTTCGTGTTTGATGTGAACATGTCCATTTACGGGACAGTCGTTCGAAAAAATAAACTGACGTGCGAATTAATCGCGCAAAGTTGTGGAGTGGACAGCTAAGCAATGAGCTGAAGTTTGCTATAAAGCTCCATAAACTACACCTGAAACTGCAGTCAGGTCATTATTCTCTGTGGGTTCATCCCTATGTGATGTCTGTCACATCAGACATTGGCAGTTGATATATTGCTTTTGTAGAAGTATCAGTTACAGCCGTTAGACATTGTCAGTTGATATGTTGTTTTTGCAGAAGTATCAGTTACGTCTGCTTTAATTTCTCTTGTTTTGTAGTATTATATAGAATATGTGATTTATGTCATGTGAGGGAGGAGATCGTTTTAGCCTGCGGCAGCTTAGTGACATGATGAGTGGGTTTGATTCCTAATAGCAACCGTCCATACATCTTTCAGCGGGATACAGACAAATTGCAGTAATTATGTCATTATCATTTTGAGATAGTGGTTGCACTTTTGCAGTGGCATGATGACAATGATGAACCGCCACACAGTGAAGTGTTGAGGACTAAAAAGGAATGGAGGGAGTGTGTGAATAAATATTTGTTTTGTCATCCCTCTGTGTTAGAGATAAATCTACTTACATCTAGTAAATGCTGGGGACTTATGGAAGCATGTTAAGAGCGAACAACAATGATTGCAAAGCATTTTCTATTTGAAAACAGGCTTTGGAGAAATCTGTGGTTGAATAAGAAGATCTGGATGTCAATTTAGTAAGGAAATGTGTACAGTATGTGTACGCTCCCTAAACTAGTTGTAATGTGACACGGTGTAGAAATTTGATTATGAACATCTTGTTGCCGTACAGCATCTTAACCTGTTTTGCTATTCAGATAATGGCTGAGGAGAAGGTTAATTGGGTTAATGTAAATGCTTAGATTAGGCTTGTAAAGGTAAGGGTTAAGATGATGTTTACGCAATGCAGATAAGAGACCCCTACACCCAAGACTAGTAATAAACAAGTGTGTAAATGTGTGTAGGTTTTGTATGCATGTGATACATGAGGACATGTGTGTCTGCATGTTTTTGGCATTTTCAAATTCTTTTCTTTAAAAACAACCTTTGAAGTTTATGTTCTTCTGATGTTTTGTCTCACTCATCATCTCTCTCTGACACTGAAAATCTTGAGAATCTCTTCCTTCCTTACATTCAGGATCTATAGTATATCCGACAGAACGGATTAGCCTCACAGACAGTTTAGGAAATTTTGAGTGATCAAAAGGTCTCTGCTGATCTCCTGATCAGGTATGTCATCTTACAACAAGGGTCACAGGTTTAATCCTCTCTGGTATTTACTGTCTGTCTGTAAGACCTGTGTGCCTGTGGTATGAAGACAAACTCTGAAAGGTAGAGCTATGCAAAACACTGATATTTCCAGACCATTGCATCTTCAGAATAATAATACATACTGAGGTTCAGCTGGTGTTCCTCTGAATTAAGACCCTAAAATGATACTGATAGCTAGATGGCTCACTAATTGTGATGTTGTGGGTTGTGTCTTTTTGTTAAAGCTGCCTAAAATGTTTGAATTTAGACCTAAGATCATACACTGGAATGGTGCGCCTTCCAATGGCAGCTGTTTGCATGGAATAATTATAAATAATTTCATTTGCAGCACAGGACTAGCCAAGACTGCCCTCTCTCAACTTTATTATTTTCCATTGGATCTGCGTATAAAAGAAATAATGGGAAGCATATGCTTTCACTGCACATGGTTGATTTGCGTCTGTATGTCTCAGGGCCTCCATCTGATCTGCCAAAGATCTAAAAACTATCAAATATCAGCAGCCAACTCCTTGTACTATGATAGTAACAACTAACCAGAGTGGCTGCAAATAAAAATGTCTCATGTTAAGGGTTGTCACTTGTAGGTTTATTGTGTTCTGAATTACATATAAGTTAGTTTGCAAAATATATACATTGAAGCATTTAGTGTAAGCTAAGGTACCAGCAGCTTTAGCGACACAGCAGGTAAAAATGGGGCCACACACAGTGAGTACCATATGTGAAAGCCATGTGGCAAGGACAAGTACAGAGGCCGTCACCCGGTCAAGGAACAGGCCAGTTGCACAGATATAAATTAAAGATGGTTGTCTAGCCTTGCAACTCGGTTAGCACAAATCTAACAGGATTACTAAATCCTAATCAGGATTGACTTGTATCGACAGATGCGAGTGTTCATTAAGTGAAGAGGCGCCTTCGGACACAATGTTCCGAACGTGAGGAATTAGAGAAAGTCTGTCAGGGAATTACCTGCTGCAGGTTTTATCATCCACTGGAAACGTGACTCATCTTGGATGTGTGCCACATCTGAGCTCAACCTTTTGGATTTCTGGATGGAGAAGGTGGCTGATACTAAATTAAGCCTGTCAACTCCATGCAGAAAATTGCGTCAATACTGAATGAGGAAAAATCAGCTTCAGTTTTTGCATTCAGCCACTTTTGATGACAAAAACAAATTTTGTGCTTAATTTCTTTATTCTGTACAAACCTTTTCTTTTCACCCATTTTTTTCATTGTGCCCTAAAGCACCCCAGACTTCTCTGGTTGTAGATGTTTTGAAACTTAACCCAGTTCACAGTTGACCTTTAAAACATATACAATGAGCTAAGATATGGGAGAAGTTACAAGAAAATCAGAGAGAGTTAAAGAAAATCATCGTCAAATTCAACCAAGACCAACACATCAGGGATTAGAGCAAAAGAGGGTGCAGGTTTGTTTCCTCTTGCTTAAGCTACTTTATGCAGCTTTACTCTAAGGTACACCATATTGAATTACGGGGCCCAGGAGGCTGGAAGCTGTTATTTATCAGTGCGAATTGGGTGATGATGATTCTGGAAAGTCTCCCACTTGGTCAGTGTTAGAAAGGTTACAGACGTTTTGGGAAAATGTGTTTCTCACTCCCTGATTTACACTGGAAATGTGGTAGAGCTCACTTACATCTCAAATGCACTTTGTCCCACTAATTCACTGAAATACATTTGCTAGCTGGTTTCTGTACTCCACCAAAGTAAAGGTACAGTCAAGGTTGTTTTCTTGGAAGGAGTATACAAAGTAGAACTTTAGAGTTTAAAATTGTACTTTTTGTCTACACACTGACATGATCAGTGCAGCACCATGGACAGGTCCTCACTGGACTTATACTAATAATTCAGGATTATCCTCCGATTTATATGTATTTTACCTATACATTTTCAAGTAACTATACTTTTATATACTGTATATATTTGTTTATATTAAAGAAATATGTGTTCGTCATGTATCTGTGTATGTTCGTAGTTTTTTTAATGTTTACTCCTGCTGTTGACAGTATCTTAGCATTTTACAACCGTGTGTAACCAACCCTTGCTTCTACAAATTACATTCATATGGAATGTTTAGAGAGGAAAAGCAGTGCAGCTCATATTACGTTCACTGGCAACATTTTAAAAGCAGTGTGATTTTCTTATAGCTCAGGTCAGAGGGAGAGGTCAGGGTCGACGTCTCACACTTCCAGACAGTGTTTTCTTTACCTGGCTTTATCCAGGTGTTTTAGTTTCCTGGCCTTAACAACACCTTAACCATACTTTACTTACCATGACAACAATGTTTCTATTACATTAAAGCTGCATTGTGTATTTTTTTATATGAAATATTAAAAAAACTTTAATATGAAAGTAGTCTCTAACATATGGGAGCTTATCTCCAGGCTCTAAAAATCTTTTTTTGGGTTTTTTTTTTTACACACTTAACAATACCTGTCCAGAACCAAACCACGGTCTCAAAGTTAACAAGCTTAAAAGAGACTGTGAGTGAGAGTGTATATTCATCAAATGGACAAAAACATCACCCCAAATAAAAGCTAATGTTGTTCTGTATCTGCTGTGATCTGTAAATAGGCGAGTGTTAGACTCACTCACCAGGCTCTGGGATGCTGGTTGCTATGCAAACCAAGTGCTCATTCACACACTTCATATCTTATCTCATCTAATTCTAATTCAGATTTTTTCTGCAGAATCATACTAAAATAATAGTGTTCGTTAGCCTCTGACATTAATGTTCAAAAGTGCATCGCCACAGGCATGGCACCAACAGCCTGTTGACAGTGGTATCATTAGCGTTATGAAACAGACAGATAGCAGTGTTACCTGTGGTTAAACAGACTCCTGGGAGATTAGCCACGTGGGATCAAACTCTGGAGTGGCGCCAAGGTGTAGGGACTACGGGAAAAAGGAGTGACCTGTCTCTTCTCAAGAACATTCTTTCCTTGATTATAAATGACAAAACGTTATGAAAGTTGTTGTGGCATGTCTAAATTTTTAAGGGTGATACTCCTGGTATCATTTACCAGCATGCCATGCATGAAAAAACAAACATGCCGCTGTTCTTGGCTCTGATTTGACTCAAATTCGAGTGCAACCTGACGGATTACCAAAAAATTTCACAACACCATTTCCAGTCATGATTTGCAGAGGTGTGTGTTTTATTGATATTTCACCCCAACAGGTTCCACATTTGATATTAATAATCAATCATTAATGGTAAATTGTCAAATTTTATTCTTATTTTGTTTACATTACCGTACAGAATGTGGAGTATTTGGCTTATTTTATTCTACTAACTGTAAC
>BRZM01004366.1:0-13512 GCA_033238685.1 Lates japonicus
AACCGTTGACTCTGTGCTTTACTGAACAGAAGATTCCCATGACAATTTTGGTGTCAGAAGTGGGATCACTCGTGTGGGACGGCACCGGGGACTCAGGGCTGCAGGTGGAGACTGTGCACAGCTAGAGTCTGGGACTCTAACCTCAACCTCCCCATAAAAGAGGGTGGAGATGTGGGGGCCTGATGCTTGAGTACCGGGGCTCGCTCACCGTGGTGATCCAGCGAATCACTTTTTTTTTTTGGGCGAACAACCTTGTCTTTCTGGTAAGTGAATTCTGGAAAAAGATTCTCGCCACAAGGGGGTAGTGACAGACGTGTCAACAGGGCAGGTATTGGAAAACCGCTGTATAATCAAAGAAGCTTCAGGTCCAGGGAAGGACCAGGGAAAAGTGCTATAGAAATGAATGCATTGGTACAGTAATTGATTATTCAAAATTTTTTTTTGAAAACTCATTCTCACTTGGTAATTTTTAACTCAGACTGGACCCTGATCTGGACTCAGCTCCACCTAGAAGATGGCCAGCCATGGAGGTCAGTGCTCCTGACCTGAAGGAGAGGAACGACCCCAACATGGATGCAGCTGCTGCAGCTCCAGCAGCCACCACAGCCCCAGCTACAACACCACCTCAGCTCAAACAACGACCACAGGTGCCAGCAGGGTACGGGACCTCCCAGTTAGTTTACAAACCATGGACATTCAACAACATGAGGGAAGCCGCTTCTCAGCTCCCCTTAGTCGAAAACAGGGGAGCAGAATATGTGAAACAGCTCCTGATTTTTTGCCAACAGTTCAGACCCACAACCACTGAACTGCGACGTCTACTCGTGACCCAGATGGGGAACAAGTGGTCCAAAGTAGCTGGAGACTTTCCAGCAGGACAACTCAGACTGGCCAACGCAGCCTGGGAAAATGATGAGAATGCTGTGTACAGACAGGCAGTGGCTGAGTTCTGTGACAGGATCAGGGCAACTTTCCCTCTGAGTTTGGACATGGGCAAAATCTCTGCCTGTAGATTTGAGAAGATGAGACTGTATTTGATTATCTCACCAGGCTCACAGAGGTCCACACAACACGCAGTGGCCTCCAAAGATCAGTTAACATGGGGGGGGCACCCAATAACCCCCTGGGGAGCGCACCTGCGAGACCGTTCTATCAACGGCATCAAACCAGAGAAAGGTTCCTGGATGGGAGAGGACGTGGGAGCAGAGGACGAGGAAGGGGCCGTGGGGGATCAGACGCCTGCTTCAAGTGTGGCAGGACGGGTCACTGGGCCAAAGAGTGTCCTGTCAACGGGGTCAACGAGGACAAGGCCGATTGACCAGCAGTGGAGCCAGGGCCAGTGAGGGATGCATCTGGTTCTAACGCAGAGACCAAGAGACCAAAATCACCCCAAACAATAGATAAGTGGAAATGCAGACACACACACACACGAGACAGAGTTTCTAAAAAAGGTTCTTTCAGCAAAAGACCTGATACATGCTTATCAGTGAAGAATTCCAGGCACTGCACTCAACTCTGTCAACAACACACTGGTACAGGAGGCCAAGACACTCACTACAGGCACACACACACAGACATCATAACAACACAGAGCATACACTGCGCATCTCATATCTCTCATGGGACTGGGAATAATTTTGAGGAGAAATGGTACAGACAAGGCCAGGATAAGTTGTAATTTCCAATACAACTTAGTTAACATGGTTGGCTGGATTAAGTGAGGATAGCAAAGTTACTGTATGTTTTAGTGGAAGAAGGAAGCTATTGCTGTGAGGAAAGTGGTAACATTAGTAGCGAGGATGGCACTAAGTAGCTAAAACTGAACAAAAACAAATCTTTTAGCTAGCTAACATTAGCGATTTAAGCTGTGTTTATCTGTTATCTCCTAATGTTACAAATTTTATTCAGGGTGCCACACTCCGATCCCCTCCGATCCCCACATTTCGTTGGTCAAGCCTAAAAGCAAGAGGTGGGAAGACTTGGGACCTTGGACAAAAATATGTTACGAGGCCTCGGGGTGGAAAGCAACATCAGACCCTGGTATTGACTTCCATTCACATTTAAAGGTGCACCAGAAAAGGTTTTATTTACTGTAGTGACTGTGGTAAGAACTGTTGAGCTCGTTTCAGACACAGACACAACTTTAAAAAAAAAATTTAAAAAAAGGATCGATTTGATTGATTGATCACAAGCGTTACAATTTTGTAAACATTTCTGAAACTCCGGAGTTAAATCAGGTGCCATCTTGTTTGTGGGCAAAACACAAATATGATGTAGGATTGATCAAAGGCGCCAAACCAGTTGTGATCACACCAAAATTCTTGTACAGGCCATGTAAAAATCAGTATCGATTGAAAAGAGAGAAGCAGTTGATGGCATTAAACCAGTGTTTGAATCTCTCCTTAAAGCTGGAGTGATCATCCCATGTGGAAAATCTCCTGTTTGAACACCAAATTTTCCTGTGAAAAAAAAAAAAGAAATCAAGACATTCTGGACAGCCTGATGAATGGAGATTTGTTCAGGCAGTAAATGCAGCAGTCCACACGCACACTCCAAATGTTCCAAATTCACACTTGCCTTGCTAAATCATTTAGCTGATAATGGTCACAAAGCCAGTCTGTCTAAATTACAATTTGTCTTGGGGAAAGAAAAAGCATATTTTGTTGGGTCATGTGATCACAGCAGAGGGCAAACCCTCTCACCCAAACATAGTGAAGCCATCCAAAACATTGCACAGCCAGAGACAAAGAAACAGGTTATGAGTTTCTTAGGCATGACGTCATACTGCAGACAGTGGATCCCTAACTACGCTGAAATCGAGGCACCGCTGGCTGCAATTGCTCATGGGAAAGGCCTCACAGCCAAGGATAAGGTAACATGGACACCGGAAGCAGAGAAAGCTTTCGTTAACTTGAAATTGGCTTTGCAATCTCCTCCCACTCTGAATGATTGCACAAACGTCATCCACGCAGACTGTTGACGAGTGGGGGGAGGAATACATGACTTACACAAGAACATGGGGGCCAACAGAGACCTGTAGCTTACTTTTCAACTCTTTAACTGCCTCAGAGAGAGCAGTAATAGCATCACATGACATTGTGGGGTATGCTGACCTCACCTTGCTGGTTCCTCATGCAGGTTTAAATGATTTTGCTCGAACAGAAAACCTCTCATCTGTTAACAGCAAGGCTGCTCAGACACAACACAGTTTTGCTCCTTCCCACACAGGTTGCGATCTACAGATGTGAAGTATACACTAACAATCATGATTTTGTTTCACAGGTGAATGCCAGAGCGGATGCTGTGGCGCTCATGTCAACAGCACGAAAGCAGTTGCAATCAAAAAACTGACTTTTCAATGCTTTACCGTTTTCTAACTCTAACTCACCACTAATACTCACAGCTGATTTGCAGGAATTGCAGGCCAGAAACACCCGGGAAGAGAGACTCGCTTGGAAGAAAGTAGGCTGCTCTTTCACTGACAAAGTCAAAGGAAACCTTGTTTACCCAAATACCTGTTCTATCATTATGTTAAGTTGACACATGGCAAGAACCATGTGTCAAAAGGGGGTATGATGACTGAAAGTCAAAGGAATTCTCTAACTTATCTAAAAATTTCATTTAAAATGAACAGAAACCAATAGAAGAAGAGGAAACAGGAACAGCCTTAGTCCTTTTAAGATCCTGTTTGCACGGAGACAAATAATAATAAATTCTGGCAAGTCATTGCTTCATCTGGCTGCACCTGTACATGCTCCTCCCCCTATTAGGACAGAGAGAGCCAGAAAGTGAAACATTTGACCCCAAACTTTACATCGATAAATGGATTTGGGGCCCGTTTTTGCTTAGTTTTAGAAGATATATCCAAAGGTAGATGAGAGAAATTTGAGATTAAAAGTTAATTCCATTCAGTCCTTATAGTTAAAAACAAAAAAATGAACATCTGCAATTTCAAGATAACTGGGCTCTAGTTGAGGAAGATTGTGTGGTAAGCCTCAGAACAGCTTCTTAGGACTAACACAGGACACAGGAACATACTCTATGCACATTATGTACATGAATTAAAGTATTACAAATATAAACAAGAAATACCATAAATTCACCAAGAATCAGACATGCTAATGGCTAAGAGCCTAGCAAATACCACTTCACAGTAAATTTAGCTAACTATTTATAACATTGCATAAAATGCGAACATAGAAATATAATGGCACTGATTCATATTGAAATAAAAGATACAAATAGTTCTGGATACGTGGATGCCTAACATTTGCTAGTATTGCTGCGCTAACATTAGCTACCTGCCAGTGCACTGCTAAAGAACTTGAAAATTATGGCCTACTTACATGCATTTGTTGCTGAGTACAGTAGTGTAGGGATTGGGCCTGTTAAAAGACCATTCCCCTAGGCCAGGATGAAATGTGTTATTGTGCAAACCTGTCCTCTGTGCTTTCTGATATTCACAAATAGGTAAAGGACGCTCTCCCAAAGACTACAAAACAGACACTGCACGACTTGGAGCCAGGTGACTGGATCGTGGTGAAAGACCTGAGGAGGAAGAATTGGAAAGCGCGCCGGTGGAAACAGGGCCTACCAGATTCTCCTCACCACGGAAATGGCTGTGAAGATCGTGGAAAGGGCGACCTAGATCCACACCAACCACTGCAAACGAGTCCCTGAGCCCAGAGAGAACACCTCATCAAGCGTGCTTTAGCATCAGTAAGTGAGCCAACGCCTTCCCCCGCCTTGTGTTTGCGAGGGAGAAAGGGGTGTGGATTGTCAATAGGGCCACACGTTTCTCAAACTCATGAAGAGGCAGCACACTGATTACAGGGGTAGGTTTAGGTCACACTGCTGATGCAATGACGCCAACGACTCTCCAGTGGCGCTGGAGGGGTGGCAGATGCAGAGGAATGAAGAGCATATTCCTGCTCGCTGTCATCATCGTCCTGCCACTGCTTTTGTCTGACATTACACCTCAGTCAGCCCAAGAACAGGGTCACAGCGATTCCAACAGCAGCCACACTGAGAAACCATCATGCAGATTGAAGAGGGAACTGTTACCTGAGTTCACTCAGAACCCAACAAAGCCTGAAGAAAACTCATGGTATGCAGTAGTCATGGCTGCAGCCAGGAAAATTACCAAAGAGAGCTGCTATGTCTGCACACAACTTCCTCGTGGGGTTGGTGCTTCGATACCTGTGACACTACGGCCACTGAATGTTTCAGAGGTCCTGGGGGTAATGGTAGCTTCACCCTGAGTGCTCCCTATGCAGAGAGAGTTGTGGGAGACCTGACTGAGAACTTGAAGAAGTGCAACATCAGCATTGTGAACTATAGAAGTTCAACTGCCAGATTCTGGAACATGACACATTATTTGGCAAAGTTGGTACTCCCTATCACCATTTCAGTTTGATTACACTGAAGTTGTTTGAAAGAAACAATGATGCATTTAATGAGAAAAGAAAATCAACTCTGATTTACTGTATTTTTCATAATGATTTGAGCTAATGATCAGAATAAAAGAGAATGTTGTGATTTGATATTCTGCAATAGTAATTTTCATACTAATTCATAATACTAATTTTGAGTAATTTGCATACAAAATTTCCTCAGTGCTGTTTTTAATCAACTTGGTAATGTACTCTTGTTTGAATCATCCCAATTGAATCTTAAGGTTAATGAATAATAGTGATTTGAGTAATGGTAATTAGTGAGCATAGAATGCTCAAAGGGGGAAATTGTATTGGAAATTCTCATAACACCACTCTCTCTCCTCTCCCAGTATTACAACAACAGGAAATAAGGAAAAATGTGAACCACAGTCACCACTGAAAACTCATCCTGAAAAACAGTAACAAGTAAGATCAGCTGACTGCACTAACTTCAGACAACACAGTGTTGATGTTGAGGATCTCCGATATGAAAACCACTGTCAAAGTTTCACATCACCTGCTGACTCTTACTATTAATAGTGGTCTTTGCTGACCAGGCATTGAGAAGAAAGGAGCTGAGCATGACGACGGCTTCAAAGCCTGGGTCTGGCTTGAGTTCACCAAGACTCACCCACAGAATATCCAGTCAGAATTTAATTGGTGATATAGTGAAGGAAGACTTTTGCTGTATAAGAGTTGCTCATCATCACGTTTTAGTTATGTTAATACAACGAGTGGGTTTAAAATATGTTCTCACGGCCAGTCTTGTGTTTGTTCTCTTTATCAGTTACTTTAGATGTATTTATATGAAGTAAATAACCTGTACATACATTTTTAAATATGCAAATAAACTGAGACTTTGAGTTCTCTGTGTTTGTTTCCATCTCTGCATGTTAACATAAAACAGACTGAACTCTGTGCTTTTCACCAGTCAGTACATACAAGTCAACACACAAAGTCAATACTGAGGTTTAAACCAGGGAATTCTATCTTCAAAAAGTAACACACATACAATTGATGTGATGTTCACACCGTGCATGTCCTCAAACATGTTGGAGCAAACATGGGGAAGCTGGTATTCCTACACTTGCAGTGCTGTAGGAATGATGGCTGGCTGAGTAGGAGCTTCCCCGTTACAGTGAGCTCATACTCATTGTGGTTAATGTGGACCTCCATCATCCATCAGACCTTTTGAAGTGATGTGGTCTCAGTACACTTGAATCTGCTCTTTTACTCCAAAACAGTGACACAGTATGACTACATTCTGCTGTGTTCGTGTGTTAGTATCAAATGAACCTGGTCAGTCTGCAGGATGTGTGCCAGCACCTGGGGAAAAAAAGGCTGAGAGCTACACAGAGGCAGGCAGTAGCTTGGCAAAGTGGTCTCTTCCTCCTTCACTGCTGTGGTGCATTTTGGGAAGTGGAGTCCTGAGTAGCTTGTGCAGTTCCTGTAGTGGAGTCTTGAGACAGCAGCTGCTCCGGCGGACGCAGGAACACCACCATCACTGTTATATTATCACTAGAACCAGCTTCCTTAGCATGACTTACCAACTGTTGAGCGACTTTCAGTCCAATTATCTCCTTAGACTGTTTCAGCTGAGTTTCTCCTCCCTCTTCAGAGTTACCAGGCTGCCGGAGTGCATCCAAGACCAGATCTGGGACCGCTGAAGGTTTGACTGCATCAAAGAAGCCGTCACACGCCAGTAACACGTAGTCCTCGTCTCCAAACAGCTGGGTTGTTGAGCAGTCGGCATCTCCGGACACATAGGGCTTCGGGTCAAAGTCACCTGGAGGACGGGTGTAGATACAGCAGGACCTCATCAGACTGACTAAGTCCAGGTCTTAGGGTCTCTTAACTAAATCAAGAGGTGAAATGTTGAACATGGTACTTATGTTATATGTAAACATACAGGCCTAGATTCAAGAGGAATTATCTGGCTCTCTGAACTGAAGTGATACAAAGGGAAAGGAAATTATTATTCTGGATTACATTTGGTAATTGGTTGTATTGTGTATTGGAAATTCTCATATGATTCATGATAATTGTGATTTATTAATAATCTTGAACATTTGTGCTGTACTTGTACAATTGTCCCTTATGAAATATCATATGCTTAGTACTTTCCGCACATGTCAACAGAGATGATGGCAATCACCCCATCATGACAGGGCCATACAATAAGTGTAATCTCCGAGGGTGCTGACGCCTTTTCCTCAGGCCACACTGTTGTTTAGTCTCCAGAAGATGTTTTCTTGAAGAAGTTGGTAAATTTGAGGACGTAACCTTGTCTCATTGTATTTAACCCATCATCTGTTGTGTACTCAGTACCAGCGCCCTCATGCTTGAGGAGTGCAGTGGGTCCGCTTGCAAACGTAAGAATTAAACCTACAGAAAGACAAACGTTGACTCTGTGCTTTACTGAACAGAAGATTCCCATGACAATTGTCAGTATTTGTGTTTTGAAAATTGCATGATGTAGTGTGGACCTGGATACCTGAAGGACAGTATCTATTGAAATATTACTAGTTTGATTAACTAGCCATTTGTAATGACAAAAAGCTACACAATCAGCTGTGTGATTTCTTGACATATCTCTGAACTATCCTTAGGTTGCCATTCTAAAGCTGCTAACAGCAGCAGAAAATGTTGTCTTGCATTTTATTTTTTAGAATCCATAAATCCTTTACAAGTCTCAAAAGGTCTTGAATTCGATTTTTAAGATTGAAGTCCATAAAATCTTTGAGTCTTCAGTTTTGAGACGATACAGACCCATGAGTGACAACATTATACTGATGACATTTAGTAAACTGCAGGTTTACTAAAGAGGTCTTTACTCATGAGCTACTTCATCATAAAGGTGTCTGTCAGAATGAAGATCTGTCAGAATGTTTGGATTCAGTAGGTCAATCAGATGCACATTTCCTTGAAAAGACCAGTGTTTGCTTTGAAAGGAAATAATCTTGCATAAGTCAGAGAGTCACCAATGGGAGTCACACATTTAGTCCAGGCATGTGTCTGTATTTATCATATTGTATTGAGCAAGTCATGCGTGATTTGGGGACTTAAACCACAGAGAAGAGGAAAGAGCCAGGCAGCAATTCCAAATGTGAAACTGAAACGTCATTCATTTAAGCTGCTTTTTTGAGCAGAGTCAGAAATACTTTCACTTATCTGATGGATGGAAACACCAAATAAAACAACATCAACCCACAGGTCTTTTTGGGAACCAAAACTGAAAAAATGAAACTAATATTGTAATATTGTACATGTTGTGATACTGTACATATTTTATACATATATTTTATACATACTTCACTGCCAGTTTTGCACACCCATTCTCAGATGAAAATATTGCACATACAGACAGCTACTGTGAATTTGTAAATATACTTATGCTGCAGTCAGCAACTACTACTCTCATTCACAATCCTGCCCTTAATTGCAACTTCAATTATTTTCCTGTTTATATTTTTAAAATTTTCTTAGTATTTTTAATTATGTTGTTGTTACCTGTTGTTGCTGTCTCTGCTGCTGTAACGCAAGATTTTCCATCACAGGATCAATAAAGTACATCTATCTATCTATCTATCTCTATATCTATCTATCTATCTATCTATCTATCTATCTATCTATCAGGAGGGCTCGTCACATGGGCTGATCTAATGTCAACTACTGCCGTTCTCTTTTAAGACATGTTTTTGCTCCCTGGGAAGGCTTTTGGCTTTGACCTGCTCAATGTCTGTGTCTATTACAGACCACATCATGTCATTTCCCAGTGGTTAAACAATGACAAAACATCATTCTTTGGTTAAACGCATCACAACCAGCAGACACACTATATATTACCTGTGGTACCAATGGTTGCGAGTCTGCAATACATTGATTTACTGTGAATCAAAGGGAACCTCTGGTCCAGTGCTCACCTATTCTGACAAACTGTAAGTCCATCACTTCAAACTCATGTTGTGTAGCCAAGCTCTGATTAAAGCTTTACAGTCAAAATCCTAAAGTTTCCAAAGAGAACCAAACGTGACAAGATTAACGTGTCAAACAAATAATGCACAAGACACCTAGAGTTTTACTTGATGGAATGGTGGATGTATAAAATCATGACACGTTAATTTTGAATATCTTACTCATTTTAAGCATATAGTATAAATCCCACTGCATATCTCCGAGCCAAACTGTGTGGATAAGAAGTGCCTCTGATTCTGGGAAACTGACTTGTTAGGGGAAAAAGGAAGGGACGGAGAAAGTGAAAGGGATATTAGAAAGTGAAACTTCCCTGCCTGGGTATTGTCCAGTGTATAAAAGAGAGAAATCCTGTGTGCTGTGTACCATTGGGAGTTCAGACTAAAGAAAGACACTGCAGTGTGAGCCAGAACCTATCTACACACACAACTATGAAATCAGCCGTCGTTGTCTTTCTCGCCTGCCTGTTCGTCCTCTGTGCACAAGGTATTGTGACAAGTTTGGGCTTCTGTGATTCATTCATGATCATGGTCCGTTTTGTTTCAGAGTTACTTGTTGCAACACAAATATACTGACAAAATGTGTGTCATTCCAAAAATGTCAATGAAAATCAAAAACAAGCAACATTTTTGTTTCCATGTTTCAGCTGAAAATGTCTGCAGCAAGCAGGTAATCCATGCAGTGACATTACAGTTTCCTTGGACTAGAACTTTAAAGCTACACTAATCAATATTTTTGTCAGAAAGGAAAAGTGTCAATGAATACAACAATGTTTAGATAAATAGAAAAAAATGCAAATATTTCAGAAAAAAGTTAACTTACAGTAATCCATGACAATCATTTAAAGAGTAATGTGGACAGAAAGAACAGACAACTTTTGTATGGTCACTGTTGAGGTGAACAAATTAAAGCTGACTTTTACCTCCATGCACTCAAGTTGAATTCAACCAGTGAAAATATTTCTGCCTCCAGAAAAGCCTGCCTCTGACAAAACACTGATATGTGTTCATTCTGACGCCTGCTGACTGACTTGAAAACGATCAGCAGTTAATGAGATTGTGTCTTTTTTTCCCACAGGCCAACCAGCCAACAGATCTAATACATGCAAGTGTTTAAACGGTTACGTCGGCAGGATCAGCCGACAGCTCGTCAAGGGAGAGCCAGTCATACACCAGTCAAGTATCTTCTGTCCTCATACTGAGATTATGTGAGTAAATGAGCTGAAATAAGGCATAATACCTGACACGTCATTCTTCAGCTTCTCTCTCTAACACCACTCTCTCTCCTCTCCCAGTATTACAACAACAGGAAATAAGGAAAAATGTGTGAATCCACAGTCACCACTTGGAAAACTCATCCTGAAAAACAGTAACAAGTAAGATCAGCTTGACTGCACTAACTTCAGACAACACAGTGTTGATGTTGAGGATCTCCGATATGAAAAACCACTGTCAAAGTTTCACATCGCCATGACTCTTTACTAATAGTGGTCTTTGTTGACTCAGGCACGAGAAGAAAGGAGCTGTGAGCATGACGACGGCTTCAAGTCAGACCAATACTTGGAGTTCACCAAGACTCCACAGCACATCCAAGCTGTAGGACTCGACACTGAAGATGATGTAGTGGAAGGGAAGCACTTTTGTTGTAATAGACAAGAGTTGCTCATCATCATTGCCTTAGTTATGTTAATACAACGAGTGGGTTTAAATATGTTCTCAATGGCCAGTCTTGTGTTTCTGTTCTCTTTACTGAAGTTGTTTTTAGATGT
The DNA here is from genome assembly GCA_033238685.1 of Lates japonicus. Taxonomy (NCBI): domain Eukaryota; kingdom Metazoa; phylum Chordata; class Actinopteri; family Centropomidae; genus Lates; species Lates japonicus. The sequence goes on from BRZM01004366.1 coordinate 11,176, forward strand.
ATTTATATGAAGTAAATAACCTGTACATACATTTTTTAAATATGCAAAATAAAACTGAGACTTTGAGTTCTCTGTGTTTTGTTTCCATTCCTGCATGTTAACATAAAACAGACTGAACCTGTGCTTTTCTTCACCAGTCAGTACATACAAGTCAGTTGTCATGTTACATCAGAGCAGCGGAGTGTGGTGGAATCACATCTGCAGTCTGTACGTTTTTCACTGTTTGTGGAGTAATGTGGACAAGCAAACAACCAGGGACCTGGCTGCAGGGATTTGCTCCAATTCAGCCACAAGAGAATTAGTGAGGTCCAACACTGATGTTCAGTGAGAAGTTCTGGCTCTCATTCAGCATTTCACTTCATCCCAAAGAGGTTGGACGTTGAGGGCAAGGCTCTGTGCAGTTTTCTATCACAACAAATTTAGCAAAAATTAAATCTAGTCTTTTATGTCATAACACATTCTTACAGTGTAAATTAGTTTTTATCTTATCTTTTACCTTGATATAATTGATGCAAAACTTAAGTTCACTCTTTATAGTGGATTTAGATTTATCCACTTTGCTTTGAATTATTAGCGAACACAACCTCAACATTTTCTATTCACATAGCTTTTTATTCAGTCATTTCTAATAAACATGATATAAAACAGCAAACCATCTTGTAAGCAAAACAGAGTCTGTATTAATACATCCCAAAATCATTTAGCTGATATTAGAATTATGTTTGCAGTAAGACATGATTAAAAACTGTTAATTAAAAATGTTTGAAAACAAACACAGGAGTCAGAAATACTGTCAGTTTGTGATCCAGTAAATCAAGCAACACCGTCCACATCACTTCCCTTAACTCAATCTGCCAGGCTCACGTAGTTAGTTTAGACACAGGGATGCTCCTCCACAACAGAAATACTTGTGATCCCTGTGTCATTTTGTTTTTCTTTTATGAAACTCATAACTAGCAGGTACTGTATTTCAGGGACTCAAAATATCTCATTTACAGCTTGTCATTACAGTATGTCAACATTACACCTCAGGGCTGGTGGCAAGATTTTCAGATTTAATCTAAGTCATTTCCTCTACTGTGCACAGTGCAAAGTAGAGTAGTAAAATCTCCTTTTAATTGTTATACTGCTTGGCATTAGAGAACAACTTGAAGGCAGAGAGGCATTTTTTGGACTGAAGTTGACAATAGCTTTTTAGAAAGTTTCAACTTCCCTCATAGAACACTGAAACTATCCACTGCAGCACAGCACTGAATAAGAGACTCTCGAGGCATTTCCTGAGTGGAAAAGGCACAGATTCCAGTTACCTGGAAGAAATCACTTAGATGAAGCACACTGATGATGTTAGTGTGACTCCAATCCCACTGCAGACCCCCAGTTAATGAGACCTTTTTTTTTTTTGGCATTTTTTCCCTATGTTTCGCAGACACAGAGAACAGTCCAAACACTGCATTTAATACTGATGATGCTAAGAGAACATATGGTTGAGATGTTGTGGGTGAGATACAGATACAGAGCTTAAAAAAATGTAACAGACTTGTCATAACAGTATAGACTTCAAGAGGAGGCAATATTTTCTTTCTGGCACAGAGAACATGGAAGCAAAGAAAAGCTGGAATGATTTTAATCTTACAAGCAATTGAACCAATTCATGAAATCACTACTGAATACTTGATGTTGAAATTAAAATACCACTGAGTTGTTAGATCTGTTAAAACCATCTGCATTAATGACATTTAAATTGAACTTTTAGTGAACCCCTCTCACAAACCCCTCTCCACCTCTACCTGCCTGTTTGTATTTGATTTGGTGCTGTATAAATAAAACTGACTTGACTTGACATATCCAGGCATGTCAAGCTTTGGATTACTCCATATGTTGAAGCAGTGTATTTGAAGGATGGTATTTCTTTAGCCTTTCTAGAGCAAAATGTAAGAAATGTATTAAACTGTGTGAAGTCTAACGTTAGCAAATGTTAGAATGCTCAGCTAACTGGCTTGCTACCTAGCAGTAGCAGGGAGTCATTCCTATGTTTCCAGGGTCCACTGTTCCCCAGCCCTATGTAACAAATAACGGGAACCTGAAAAAGATGCCCTCCAGCTCTGTATTCCCTTATTATGACATGGTCTATTGTGGGAACTTGTCAAAGGGGGTTTCTGTTCCCCAGCACTGCTGTATTCTCAATATAACAGGCCTACACTATAGTGAATATATCAGCTGATTAAGATCAGGGTTAGGCTTATTGTTCAAATAAAGAAAGAATAATGATAAAAAACTGGATGATATTTTAACACAAACAGGTCAAACTTGACCCAAACAAAGTAAGAGGTCTGATGT
>BRZM01004382.1:0-14318 GCA_033238685.1 Lates japonicus
GAGCACTCCCTCACTTTCCTTCACTGCCACTAAAAAGACACAGAGGACCTATTGTGCCCAAGGAAGGAAAATCACTCCATTTTCAGAGAAGGAGAGGAATGAACAGCTCTCTCTCCCTCCTTCCGTTCATCTCTCCTGACCTCTCTCCCTCCTTCCCTCTCTTTCCCCCTCTCTCACACTCCCTTTCTTCTCCCCTCCCATTCACACAGCAGCTGAAATGGTGAAGCTTGTTAAAAAGGAAGCCCACATGACAGCATTCACAGCTTTGCTTACCGCAGCATCTCCCCTGCTCGCCGTGTGCCTTTGCACCAGAAACCACGGATGAAAGCAACTCGATACGGCTTCTAAAAAAAGTTACAGCACTAAGGGCCACAAGTGAATGCATAAAGGGAAAAAGAAAAAAAAAGGAACAGGTAGAGAAAATACCAGGATCTGGAGTAAATGAGGTGTTTCATGCAGCAATAACAGCAAAACAACAGTAAAGGAGAATGTTGTTGTTTTTTTTTTTGTTTTTTTTCAGGTGTTCAGTACTGTAGCTCACTCACTCTGGAAGGTAATTTTGTTGCAAACGATATTATCCAGAACTCTGCTTACTGAGTGAAACTGAGGTTCCTACCTGGTAATGCTAGTTTATTGAAACAATCTATCATGGAAGAATTGTGAACCGGTGGGGATTCAGCAATGTAAGTGCCCCAATTCTTAAGAGATGGATGGGTATGAATGTACCTCTGCAGACTGGGACAGCAGATTTGAGGAAGGGAAAGAGCCCATATTCTCAGTGATTTCAAGAGAAAGGATAATTGCCTTCTATTAAAACGTTATTTTGGGGTTTTTGGCTGTCATCTGTGTTTCTGTATTGCTCAGATCAAGAAAGGGAGCAACATCACTAAAATAATAAGATCTTATTTGGAAGAGACGGCTACAGTAAATTGTAAAATTATCACCCAAGCTTTCTGTATATCAAGTAAAGATGTCAGATTGACTTCCTTGTTCGACTTTGACCGTACTATAGTTGTATACACACAAACTGTGTCCCAGGCACTAATTCTAAGCTGGTTGTGAATATGCTGTGTGTTCACACAGGTTAAGTGCCTAAATAAAGTATACTTAAAAAGCAGGCATGCAAAAGAAAAAGGTTTTTTTTTTCAACTTGCTGTTCATGGACATTATTTTCCCTAAATGCATTGCACAAAGGAAATGGAGGAGATTTTTTTGACTGACATTCATTGATGCACATATTGTGTCACCTTTTGTTAGTATAAAAATATTAAATACATTGATTTCTTTATATACAAACTACAAAAACTACAAGGTATAGTATGTACTTATACTGTACATACAGTATGCAGTAAGGAATCAGGACTCACTGACAGTTTTCCTGTGAACTGAATTATTGCAGAAATTTTGAGTGGAAAAAAACTTTACCTCCCAATAAAGTGGTCTAGATACTCTTGCTTCACGGTTGGCTCGTTCACAACAATCTGATTGTCTAACTGCTCATTTCTTGTCTTGTTTGTCTCTGATTTATTTTTCATAATGTTGTCGTGCTGAGATGTCTGTCATTTTTTGATAGCTATTGACACAACTACAAATATAAGATTCACATTGTAATAAACCGAAATTATCATTGAACTAAATATTTAACTAACTTAAATGTAAATGCACTCCCTCACAAATAAACAGCAAGGTTTTGTTTCCATAAAACAGCAAGTAAATTTACTAAAATTCCTTCCATGTAGGCTGTGAATGTGACTTAATTTGCTACATAGGCCTACCCACATATCCACAAATACAGTATGACTTAATTGGTGGACAATTTTCAATTTTTTTCCAGCACGTACATTGTCAGTCACCGTAAGATGTCATTAAATGTTCTTGAAAAATATAGTAAATAGACCATGTTAAGATTTCACCTAGCTGATATATTCCTTTCATGCAACCAAACCATGAGTACAAACAAAAATTAAAATCAGCAAATATAATTAGATTGTATGCAGTACTCAGGCTCTTTCCTATTGCCCTCAAACTAAGACAGCCTTATTTTTTGAGAAAAGAGTTCAAGCAAAAATAAAAAGTTGAATTTCTCACTAAACCTAGAAAACCACCAGAAAACACTACCTCAATCTCAAGTGATAGCTTGCTCAATTCCTTTGTACAGGGCTCTTTGCAGGTCCCAGCCGTCAGATTGGAACAGGGCCCTGTTGCCGGCAACATTTCAGCACCTTGGACAGCTACGCAATAGCCAGCAGAGATCCAGCAGGGGGAAAAAACATCAGGACAAAAGGCAGAGGAGGAGGTGGAGGGGGGCAGCAGGCTGGGTATATACAAAAGGGAGAAGGGGGGGAAGAGAAGAATTTGGCCGCTGGGAGGCCATTCACAGCGTATACAAAGAGCCAATGTCAACTCGAGTTGAAGGACAGAAAACAGAATTAGCATTACAGCGGGTAACGCAGTTCATGTCACACGGCTGGGCAAAAGAGGACAAGCCTATAAATGCACACACAAACTTGTGGCATATTTGAGTGGCAGATTGTGGAGAAATGCAGTATTTCATGAGAAATGTTCTTTAGCAGTGACTATATTTTATAAAGTGCTTATCCACAACAGCAATTTGGTATAGTAAACCACTCTACTAATTACAATTTGCCTCTCCTGTAAGATTAGAATACCCAAGAAGTGGCACCTGTTAAAAAATTTGACATTTTTCAATCCACATAACTGATGTCATCTTTGAATGGCAGGATGCGGGGGAATGCTGTGTGTCTTGAGAGATGGTTTCAAGCAGAGTCAGTGCTCTCTATACTGCAGACTACCTTCCATTTTCAGCACAGGCACATTTTTGTTTACTGCTTATCCACAAGGGGGGTTTCCACTGCTGTTAATTGCTACACTAATGTCATTTCCTATTCCCTGTAAAATTGCAATACCCAAGAACCAGCAGTTGTATCAAATGCCACATCTCTCAATCCATGAATGTCTCTTGCAGTCAAACTGGATATTTTTAGACAATACTATCACTTCCCTCAGTGATATTCTGACAAACACTTGTCCCGGCTGGTGAATGATGAAAAATAAATAAATAAATAATTGATCATCCACATTAAACATTACTGTTGTGCATCATCAGAATGGATGGAGAGGAGATTTTCAGAGGAAAAAGTAGTAATTTGGACAAAACCTTGCAATCATGTGTCAGGTTGAATAAAGTAGAGAACCACAGCTATCACTCAGCACAGAGGGAGCAAACACACAACCCACTTCATCAATCATTAGAGGACCCATCACGTTTCACTGGAGAGAAGAGGGAGCTGAGAATAAGCTCTGTTTTCATTTTCTCTGGCTCCCACCACACACACACACACAAACACACATACATACATTAGAGCAGTCCACGGCACCGTAGCATCCAAATATAATCATGCACAGTCTAAACAAAATTTACCTCAAGCTTGGGATCTTGACAAAGTGCTTCAGTGAAAATTTAATGGCGCAATTTTGCCGCGCTGTATTGCTCCCCTATAGCCATACAATGTTGTACATCTCCAAAGACACTTTATATCGAAAGCAAAATAACATGATTCTCCCTGTCAAGAACTCATATATCATTTCACACTCAGTCTCAAGTTCATTTTTTTTTTCTTTTCCTTTTAAACGGACAAATAAGACTTCTATTTTACATAAAGATTTGATTCTTTAAAATACAGCACTTTCAGAAAAAAAGGAATATTTCCATTTTGCAGAGAGCATTGTTGATAAAATAGTTGAGTGCAAAGGCACTTTCTGGAGTAAGTATAGTAAGATTTTGCCGCTTGTTGGATTTTGAAAAGGTTTTCTTTTATGGTTAAACACTCACCATTTATCTGTGTGTGCCAAGTATATACAGGAATGTCAATCTGTAGCATTTCCTCTTCTACAAAGAATAATTGTTTCATACTTTTTCTGTTTTTCACAGGGAAAATAAAATACAGTTTTATGAACAGCACAAAGCCGTATTTCTACACAGTCCTGCCCATTATATACCTGCCGTCATCAAGTCTTTTAGAATTTCATTTTTCAAAAAGAAGAAATAATTTATACCTTCCAGGAGAAAAAATAGAACTGCATAATAATATACTTCTTATATTCCTTTTATACATCTTGAAAAGAAAAAAGAGAAGAAAAGGAAGAGAGAGAAAAGATCATCGAAGGCTTCGGTTCGCTTCCAGTCAATCATGTAGGATTGAACACAGATAGATAAGATAGATATATAGAGAGGGCTAATATTACAGTAACTGCGTGATTATTATGAATGCTGCACAGAACCTGGGGGGGGGCATTGTCACTATTTTACAGTTGGCTCATCGCAGTCTGTTTCTCCAGAACCTCCAGGTAGTCTGGTTCTGTTTTTAGCTTCCCAGGGAGCAGGAGTGGATGCTCATTGTTTCTGGAAGGGTGTTCGGCCCCGTAGGCCTTGGGGTCCGACAGCAAGCAGTTTTGTCTAAACTGTGCTGGTTGGTGAAATGCCTTCGGGCTGTAGCAGCCTCGAAGGGGGGCACGATGCAAGGTCTCTTAGGTAAAGTGCAAAAGTTGTAATTGAAAGGAGCAGCTGCAGGAAGCTCTTTGTTGGGCCTCTCCCCTAAGTTTTGATACAGCATCTCAGGGGGCTCTGGGGTGATCAAACCACATGATGTTGGTGATTTATCCATAAAATCCACTGTGCTGATAGTGTAGGCCCCTGGGCTGCGGGTGAGGACGTCATCCTTCTTTGTGTCCAGGGGCCCAAAGCTGAGCTCCTTTAGGTTGCGGTAATAAGCCACCTGTTCTCCATCCTTCTGCATGTAAATTGGATTTTGGCACATGGAGCCCACAGGGATGAAGCACACGCATTAGAGGTTTTGTCTTGGGTTGGTTCGGGAGTGTAGGAACCATATTGCACTTGGAAAGAGTTGAGATCTAAGTTGTTGGCACCTGTGGGCACGTGTTCCACCCCTTTGCGCCGTTTCAGGACAAAAACAAAGAGGCCAGCGCCAAAGCAGACGGAGAGAATGAAAACAACAAGAAGCCCAAGAATCAGGACTGAAAGTGGGACCTCAGGGTGTAACTCAGGGGTGTGGAGCCTGGATTCAGTGGGGCTGACAGAGCTAAGAGAAGAAGAGGAGGAAGAAGAAGAAGAAGGGGTGGTGGCTTCAGTGCCAGGGCTTATTAATGTAGGTGTTTTTGTAGGGGGGGCGTGTTGCGGTGGGGGCACCTCACTAGGCTCAGGGCAGATGGCCTCATTGCGAAGTGAGCGCAGCAGACGACCTGCGTGCTTAGAGGGCGAATCGCAAGTGATTTCGTTAACCACCACGCTGGTACTGGACAGCTCCATCCAGTTTTTGAGAGCCACGATGTCACAGGTGCAGTCCCAGGGGTTCTCCTGCAAGTCGATCTGGATAAATGCTGAAAGCTGGTCTAGAACACCTTTGACTGGAAGGTAGGAGAAATGATTATTCCGCAGGTTGAGTCTTGTTAGCATGGTTCCCCCAAAAACATTGTCAGGAAGCGATCTTAATAGGTTGTTGTTCAAAAACAGTAGCTGCAGGTTATGCAAAGCATTAAATGTCTGTGGTAAAATGTCCTTGATGATGTTATATTCCAAATACAGATACTGGAGTGACTGCAGACCAGCGAAAAGTGATTGAGAAAGTGATTCAATGTAATTCCCATTAAGGTAGAGCCGTCTGAGGTTTGTTAGATTCTCAAAAGCACCCTCCTGAATCACTGCTATCCTGTTATTTCCTAGATGGAGCAGCTCCAGTGAGCTGTACTCAGTCAGATCGGTTCTGTGAATTACTTGCAAGTAGTTACCGGTCAGGTGGAGTTTCTTTGGATAGGATGGCTTGGGGTTCAGCTCACTGATGTTATGCAACTTCCTCTCTTGGCAATTGATGTTCAATCCGCTGTCAGGGTTTTGTGATGTGCACACGCACACGCTGGGACACAACATGGGCACAGGGGAACGCGTCTGGTAAACCATTATGGGCCCAAAGACATGTTTGTCCTTTGTGATGCGAGGGGTGGGCCTGTAGCGCATTTTGGGTGGGCGGGAAGCTTTCGGGGCACGAGTGGGGGTGATTATTCCAGGGTGGTAGGTCGGGGGCAGGGCTCCTTGAAAGTGAGAGTCAGAGGGGGGGTGAACACGCTCACCAGCATTCCTGCGTGGGCACAGATCCTGTTTGATGAGCTGGGTGATGTCTTTGCCGTGCAATCTGAACGGCGTCTCACACACTATGTCCCCCACAAAGACAGAGATAGTGTCTAACCAGGATTTGAGAGGAATCAGATCGCAGGTACAGTTCCACGGGTTCTCTTCCAGCTGGATCTCCATGATGCCGCCTATGTGCTCCAGAACACCGGCAAACGGCAGCATCTTGAGCCGGTTGCCACGTAAATCCAAGTGGGTGAGGAGCACGAAGCGGAAAATATTAGGAGGCAAAGACAACAGCAGGTTATCATTAAGGATCAACACTTTGAGTTTATTAAGCTTACTGAAAGCACCCGGCTCTATTGCGCTGATATAATTATAGTCTGCCTGTAAGTACTCCAAACTCTCCAGTCCTGCAAAGGTGTCCTCTTTTATCACCTCCAGGTTGTTATTGTTCAAGTGGAGCCGCTTCAGGAAGCGGAGCCCGTTAAATGCGCCCGTTCGGATCTCCTGCAAGCCGTTATTCCCCAGATGCAGTGAGGTGACATTAACATAATTGACAAACTCATTGGCGCTGAGCCGTGACAGGAAGTTTCCATTTAGAAAAAGCTGGGAGATTTTATTCGGGGGCGCTTGGAACTGGCTGACGGTGGTAAATCCTTTATTCTCACAGTTGATGTTCAGTATATTCTCTCGCTCCTCGCAGGCGCAGCGGGTCTTGCAGATATCTTTGGAGGCTGAAGTTTTGCGGCTCTCCGTTTCGGACGGCGACAGGCTGGTGACCGTGAGGACGCTTAGCAAGAGGACGCCGCTCAGCATTTTTACAGCCAGAAATGGTCGCTGAAATATAGATCCAGCATTTAACTTTGCAGCACGAGCCTTGGGTGGAGAGAAAAAAAAAATCAGGGAGTGAGTTCTCACAGTGGAGAGAGGGGGGGAAGGAGGTAGAGGCGCCCTCACACACACACAGACACACACTCACACAAACACAAACACACGGGCGCGCAGAAAACAGGCGCACCACCGTTATTTGGTGTTAAAATGGGACCGTGACGCACCAGAGTTGCGCAAATCTCTCCATTGACCTTCACTTTGAATCCAAAAAATCCGAAATCCGTCCCCAAATGTTCACTCCTTGAAAAGAAAAAAAGCACAGCAAATCACCGGGATCCTGTGTGCTGGATGGACTTGGCACATTGTTAAAGGCAGAGGAAAATCGGAGGGAGAAAAAGCCGTTTACTGCAACCCCTGTTTTCCTTATAGAGAGCGCCGATTTATTCAGCTGCTTCATGCAGATCACCAGCAGCTGCAGCCAAATATGCAGAGAGAGACACTGGCTGCAAAACGCGCCCTCTCTTCTTATCCACACTGGAAAAGCGCTTCATTTTTGTCCAGGCAAAGGGAGGGGAAAAAACTCTTTTTAAAGATCCAGAAATAATGCGCAAAGACGCACCATGACGCACAGCTAGCTTTCCGTATAACCCTCCCCGAGAGAGAGGGGAGAGGTAAAAGTGAACTCGATGGGAGAAAAAAGGAGGCGCAGTGGGAGGGCAGGAGGTGGGATATATTCCAGGTGGGCACTTGGCTACATGGGCATGCCACTGTGCCGTCAGTCCTCCTCCATCACTCCACAGGCACCCTCAGGCGTCTGCCCTTGGCACCGTTGTGTATATGTATGTGCATGTGTAGGGAGATGTATGCTGACTGGGAAGAGAGAGGCCTACAGGGGCCAAATTCATCCTTGACAATCAGCATGAACCACAAATACTTCTGCAAACACACACAAGACTAAGTCTTAATTCTCCTGCAGATGATCAGTTTCAGTTGTCAAGCAGATTCAAAGATATAATACAAAGTGAAAGATCTACCACTCTGAAATCTTTCAGGTTGTTTTTTTCATTATAATATAACATTTTGTCTCAGCTCAATATCTGCATTATTGTTATTTCCATATTTCCTAAAGCAACCAAAATCCTCTAGTTTCAGAATGGCTATTTATCTTTGGAAACGTAAATCAAGCCTTGGGCTGGGAGGCAGTAGCATTTTACACATTACACCATTATGTACATAGTCTTCGGCTTTAACTTCTTTAAAGTGTAGTTTAGGTGTATTCCCTTGGGTTCCATGTCAATGCTTCCTGGGCCTGATGCCTGGCAGGGCCCCTTTTCATATGACATAAGCAATATCCTGAACAAGCATCTGCCAGCGGTAAATAATGGGTACAATTTAATCTATACACCAAAGCGGGGACTGGCATTAACATCTACCAGGCTAATGCTACAGTAAATGTAAGCCCCATCATACCAGCTGCCTCCCCTGGGTTCAGCAGTTTTATAAGTTTTCTGCCTTGGCTCCACTGGGAGGCAGAGAGCCTCTTCTCAAGTTCCATTGTCAGCTCTTCCTTGCTCATATAGCCACGGACTGGCTCAGCTGGCCTGGAAATAGGAGTGACATAAGGTTTTGAATGGTGGTTCCTCCTGTTAAACTTCCAAATCAGACAGTAGTAAATGCAATAAGCCATACAAAACTAGACATAATAGATAATTAGATTCCATATAATCCTTGTCGCTATATTTCTACATAAGTCCTAAATACAGCCTGCCATACAGTCAAAGTTTGGACGCATCTTGTCATTCAGCCGTTTATTTTACTTCTCTACATAGATTCGACGAGGACACTGAAACCTAAGTATACATCTGGAGCTTCCATGATTAAAATATTAAAACAAACCAGAATGCGTCTTTATAACTTTACGTTCCATAATGGGCACACTTTGGTAGCAGCTTTGCAGCCTCTTTTAGAATTCCTGAGTCAGGTTCCTTTGGGAGTCACCTGGCACAGTTTCCAGTTTAGTGTGACACCTTGTGGGGAAGTGGTTGCTTGATTTCACGCATGCAAGCGTGTTTCAAGACCATCAATTCATATGCAGAGGTTGGTACAGTTCCTGCCACAATGGACCGTCAAATAAGTTGCCATTCGGCTCCTCTAGTCATGTGCCAGCATTTCTCAACTGGGTAAAGATGCATGTTAGTCATCATTACTTTCGGACCAGCAGAGGTTAAATCCATCCCAGAGTTCTAAGACTTTCAGATCTCAGCAAGGTAATCCCTTGAGCCATCGAGACCATGATCAGAGGCAAACTCTCTCCATGAGAACCTTGGGAAGGAGGCCAGAGTTGCCTCTGCAGGATAGGACCATTGGGTTGTAACATAAAGTCAGCACCTTGGATTCGGGGTACCATTAGCACTACGAGGTTCAGGTTCGCCCGCCTCCAGCATCAGCTCAGTTCAGGAGTTCTTGTAGATGGTGCTTCATGGTCAGGTTGCTGCCCAAGAGCTGCCTGGGAAGGCCAAAATTGCCAAGGCAGTGCAGGAATGGACAGATAGAACGATCCTCCACTTTAGTCCTGACTAGTTGATCCGATTTTTAGTTACACCCTGCCTCTTCAGGGCCTTAGAGGTGATGGTTTCTCTTTGTGGTGGACTCTACACTTGAATCCTTGTGCCAGGAGGCCTGATGTGAGGGGAACTGTAAGTATGTACTGTTGTTGATTTATTTAAAATTCGGCACATATTATTCATGTCCATCTAGTTTTCTGAGCCGGTCATTTCAGCTATTTCAAGGAGACAGCCTGATCCCAAACCCAGTGCAAGGCAGCCCAAGAGGAGATGGGAGTGGCTAGCTCACAATGGGGCTCGGACAGATGTGGGTCTCAACCTCCTCACAGACCTCCTTCGGGACTGTTGGAAACCATTCCAGGTGGCCTCTTAGATCTGGCTGAGAGGATACCAGGTATGCAAAGGTGTCATCAAAACTGAAGGTGGCTGTGGAAGATCTAAAATATAAAACATATTCTAGATTCAAGTTTTTGTACAATTTCCAAGTTTAGGTGTTAAAATTCAATATAATTATTATAATACTATATATATTCTGAGTACAGCTGACGGCCGCAGCATTAATTCCTTGCGCCAGAACTATTCATATTCTAACGTACCTCAGCACGCGAAATTCTTTAAAGTGTTTAATAAATTCCCCACTTTTTCCATACTCTGTCTGGTACCGCTGGTACCTCAAGGTAGTTCAGCCTCGATACTAGCACCAAATGGCTCAGTCCCAAATCAGATGATCATTCCGTCCAGTGCAGCGCAGTTCATGGCCACAGCAACACATTTTTTCTCACCGACGCCTGTCCGGGCCTTTGCCTTGCTTTCGCCTCAATATTAACAATCAAACCTTTGGCAGCGAGTACAGGCGCCGCAGATCAGGTCCCGATCAGGGAAGCGGGTTGGCTATTGCCATCAGGCATCTGATCAGTCAGTAACTCCGATACTTCTCCTCATCGTGCCGTTTGAAAACATCCGATATTGCACCCGCCGGTACACACGGTAGATGTCTGGACATATGAGGCTACAGCAGCAGGTAGTCGTTGGCTGTCAAGCAGCATTATGGTTAACTATGCGCATATAATAAAAGTCCAGAGGCTGGTGGTGGTTGCCAAATAGTGTGGGAGGTTGCCTGGCGCCTGCTGTTTGTGGCACTGGTAATCATCATTTAGATGCTACAGTCCTCCCGTCCTTTAACACACAGCCGCAACCGTCTGCAGCTGCAGTGGTTGCTGCTTGGGCTGGGCTCACTGTGGAATTCAATTACAGGTCCCAGCTGGCCATCCTCTGCCTCTTAGCCTCACAGGCTAAAGCCATGGCTTCCACTTTTAGAATGCTGCACTGGGCAGTGCACTCTATATTTGGTCCCTTCAGTGTCATGCAGCTGCTCCTGGTGGCAGATAAGCCTGAAAGAATCCTATCTGCCTTGGTAATCTGGTCCCATCTCCTCTAGTACTCAACATGCATCAAGTAACTCCAATGGAGACCCACTTAGGATTTGCAGGTCTGACACCTAGCAGAGCCTTTTAGGCAGGCACTTTAGCTGCTCCTGCAGGAGTTGCTTGATTGCTGGGTTCCTGTTTCAAATCACACAGATAAACCAGGTGGGATGCCTAATAAAAGCCAGTTGAATAGTATTGTGTGTCATCAAAGCTGCTCACAGTAAGGATAAACATTGACCTTACATCTTAAGACTGGACAGGGTGGAGTTTGTTTTTCCTGATCCTGTCTCATCACCTGTTTCCAGTGTCCATATCTAGAAGGCGGTCCTCAAGACAGCCTCTGGCCTGACGCGTGCATGTGGGGTTTCCTCCAGGAACCCAAGAGCTTTGATGCACTTGCAGTTTGCCAGTTTATGAAAAGTTATCAACTCAGGAGTAGGTTGCTGCGAGCAATGGAGATACTGTTGGAGACTCTAGGAGGCGCATTCCAAAATATACAGTTGCGGCCAGCTGATTGACAGGAGGCTGCTGACCGGCAGGAGCTGGGCGTTGGACACCTGGAGTGAGGATGGTTTTCTCGCCTCAGGGTCAGCCTTCAGATCTCAGTGTCCTCAATGATAATAAAGATGAGTGCACAATGATTAGAAGGACATTCTTTTCTGATTCAGTTTTTGTAGGAATGCGAGAACCTTCCCAGTTTTAGTAGTAGTTGGTGGGTGGAGGCAGGAAAGCCTGCAGGTTTCATGGTAGATCGGTATATTATCAGGGCCACGCTCCACGGCACATTATCAAATCAATCAAATACCAAGGTGGCTGTACTCGACAACTCATAGGACCAAGTGAGAAGGCCTAGGAAGTCTCAAGATGCAACCTTTTCGTGAGTATAAATCTATAGATGTACTGTTATTTTCCCAGAAATAGGTTACACCTAGCTGGGTAAGTATACAGGCTAAATGCAGATTTCAACCTCTTTGTGCTTTGATACCGTGGTAGTCAGTTCTGTGAAATCATAGCTGCTGGGACAACAATTCATATGTGATTTATTAAAAGCTTCTTTGCCATCAACTCCTGCTGCTACCCACATATGCCTCCTTCTATGCCTCAGGGGCAGAGTCATTATAGTCTTCTGCTACCCTTCTCCAGCAGTGGAGTCTCCATGCTCCTTACTGGCTGCTCAGTGCCTCCATAGAATGACCGATCAGTCAGTTCAGGGTTACGTAGGCTGGCTGGATGTGGGTCAACAGTATAATATAATAGGTTCTGTGTTTGATGCAATTCGTCCTTCAACATCTTAAAATCGTTATGGTCACTTTCAGTCCTGGGGATGAATGGTCTGGGAGTGAATCTCAGTAAGTTCCAGGGGCCTATTATTTTGACCTTCCACCTGGTGGCTGCTTCGCTTTTCTGGCAGCTGGGGGCTAGTAGCAGGTGCTCCAGATCTGGATCCTTGGATGTTTTCAGGCACCATTCTAACCCAGCCTTCCGAGTCTAGGACAGGTGTGCAGTCACCTTGCACTCACTTGGGCAGGTGTATCAGTTAGCAGGCCTTGTGGCAACATGGGCAGGATTCACAGTGTATTAAAGGCATATTGTACCATTTGTGTCATACACTGCTGTAAATAGAAACACTGAGTGTTTGGGACCTATGGATGGTCCTCATCCCCTATAATATTATAGCACTACCTATTTTGCAACCATAGTGTGTGGATGCATCCTGTTACTACAGGTGGAGTGGTACCGTTATTTACTTCTTATTATTAATTAGCCATTAATATTGCTTCTTAGCCCATTGTATGATGGTTGTGACTGGTAATAAGGTCAAGCTACCAACTTTGAAGAAAGGCACTCCATCAGTGTACAAAGTCCTTTTTGTGGCAGATGTATTTGGGGAGGCTCAGGATGGGTTTGTAGTCAAGGCTCAGGTCAATGAGTGGGTGTAGGATGCAGGGAGTTAGGTGGGGGTTGGGCTGATCTAATGCAAAGGGCCAGGATGGAAAGGGGTGCTGGGAGTGGCTAGCTCACCCAGGTGATGCAAACAACATACTGCAGGCTGCGTTTCCACATTTAATCCGGTATAGGCCCTTTGCTGCATGTCACCCTCTCGCCCTCTCTGTCACTTGTCCGATGAGCCGGGTGCCCGCCATATATATATATATATATATATATTCTATATATATATGCCTATAATGTAGTTGAAGATTATTGTTTGTCAGGTTTGGTATCTGGGGTAGCCACATACTTTGGGAGTTCACTTGGAGTCTCACAGTGGGTCAAATTTCCTTCGTGCTCAGAGAATGATTTTGAAAATCCTATAAAATCAAATTTACATATATTTGTTTGTTCATCAGCATACAGTGTCAAAACGCCACTTTACATAGACCTCTCTTCTTTAAAGGTTTGTGGACAAGAATGGTAGAAGTAGAGTCATTCTTGGAATATTAAAAGGTACACCAGATAAAGACAATAGAACCCTAAATACATATGATAAATATAGAAATAGAATTCTGACAACTGTGGCAGAGCAAGATATATGTCATACGCTGTACCGAAACTAAGGACAGTAAAGGTATCACTGCAAGTGCTGCGTGCCAAGTGTATAATAAAACAAATTCAGAGCTGTAATTGACATAAAGTAGAACTTATAAAAACTATAGACAGGGTCGTTTTCAAAAGCTAGTGGTAAGCATACTTCTGTCCAAACTGGCAGATTAATAAACGGGCTAATCTTTAGGAACAAAACTTCTTTTAGATTCAGATTCATACTTTATATTCCTCCCCAAGAAATTTGCTTTTCCTTGATCTATACATTTCAACAAATAACATTCAGCACAGAAAACTACATTCAATTTTTGAATAATGAAATGCCACACAACACAATAAACTACACTGCCACCTTCCTTCTACTCAGATCATTATATAGTCAGATGCGACACCAAAGTGTATTTTATTCGGTCAGTGTTTTAGGGCCTTGGTCTTGCCCCATAAGCACGTATCGGCTGCCTTGTTGAACCAGCTTTCAAATTGGGTTGTATTTAGGCCTGTTTATATAAGATTCAGTGATCAGGCACAATTTAGTCACTTTCTTTTGACCAAAAAATAACCCATCACGGATTTAGGAGACAGACCTCCTAGTTCAAAGTTCTATGTGTGCAGTTATGCAGATTGCAATTATCCTCTAAATTTTCAGCCTGGTTCATTTCTTGCCTTTCAGTTTTGCCTCCAAATCTCAATTCTAGTCATCTTGCCCTATTTGATCATCCAAATTTGTATTCTTATTTACTTTGTCCCAGCTTGGGTTATGTGGTAGTAGTCAATGGCAACTATGATACA
>BRZM01004386.1:13134-30114 GCA_033238685.1 Lates japonicus
TTTTTCATGGTCGTTGCGTAATTTGTTTGACAGAGTATCATTGCCGAACGGACAGTCCGTTTCTTTATTTGGTGTTTTGTTCAGTTTTCTCTTCATGCACCACAGATGGCGTGCAGCAGCGAAAGAACGCAGCCCAGTACGACGTTGCGAGAAACAGTCCGGGCCGAGTACGAGGAAACAAACAGGCCGTGGGTGCATGGTCGTCTCGGGGTCCAGCTCAGTTCGCATTACGACCAAAACGACGACTTCAAACAGTGGCCGACCAGCCACCACCACCAGCGAACAAAATACAACAGCCGGGAGTTCTCTTCATAGATGGGTCAAATGAACAATCCTTTCACAGTCGACACCATTGGAAATGTGTTCAGGAGTCGCCACTGGGTCCTCAGACGCGTCAACATGTGGCTGCCACACTGTCATCTCCGTCGATCAATCAACGTTTGAAACATTCATTCACGTTGTTTCTTGAGGTCAATAACAACCTCAAAACGTCTCGTGAGCAGCAGAGGGTTCCCACCGCAGTTGCCGTTGCCAGGAGTGCTCAGAAGAGATACAGGTGTCATTATGCCCGAAGAATACACCGCCCGTTTACCTTCCTCGTCCTCACCCTCATCACCACGCCAGACCGGTTACCAGCAAGAATATTCACAGACGCAGCAGCCTCGCGTTTGTTCCAACCTTCAGAGCCGTGCCGAAACGTCTTCAGCGGCGCGTCGACACGATCGTCCCAACGTAGAACCGGCAGAGCGAGCAGAAGCCCAATATCAACCCGAGCCGACGGGAGTCACCAGCACCAACAACCAGAGAACGTCACGAACTGCCGAGAGTCGACAAAGAGGATAGCCGTCCCATCCCCGCCTGTCAGAGTCACCGGTGCATCACCAGCCTGAATTTCATCGACGACAATCACGTCCGTCCGGTCTCAGCTTGACGCAGCCCGACGCAGTGCGTGCGGGCGGGTGACAGAGCCCAACCACAAATCAAAAAAATGTGCCTGTCTGCGCAAAGCCACTGTCACACGTGGCTAACGTCACATCGTCAACATCCTCTTACGTACAGGTGGCCCACTGTTGACAGATTTTTGATTTCGAACGCCTGACCTGATCTTCTTCACAGGCAGCTGACTTTGGTTGGCGAGGGAATGTAGGCCCCTATTCGAAACGTGACCCTGACGATGATTCCACAGGAGTAGCAGTGTCGTCATGATTCCAGGTAACACGAGAAAGCGAAATCAGCGGTACCGTTCGCTCTGGCCCGTATGCTCGTTCCGCAGCGGCCGAGCAGTTCCAGCAGCCGAATCACTTGTCAGCGAAAACGACCAGCTTCTCGAGCATCCTTCTCGGTTCCGGCAACGCAAAACAGAACTGAACATAGCTGCTCAACAGCGACACGCCATTGTTAACGCCGATCACGGCAGCAGTGAAGCAGCATCATCAGAGCAGTTTCTTCAGTCGTCCTCACCAGTCAACGTAGTCCGCTCGCGGCCCGCTGAGTCATAATATTATTTCAACTCGACATACTTCTTCCCCCGTTTGTGAAGAAGTCGACTAACGAGCACTGTCGTCGTCAACGAAATTGAATCCGTAGCGTGAGAACGCAAAGACGAAATGTCCGAAAATTTTATGGAAAATTGTTTCAGAGTAATTCGCATTTATATACGTTTGTTCAGAACTATGGTCGTGATCTTCATTCAAGTTACACAAACACGTCTATTTTTGGCCTCGAACATATCGTCACTGTATTGTTTTTCCATAGAAAACACAACACCTCACATTGTAGGCTGGTGCAGAGTTCTCTGCACGACATCACCAGGCCCGGAACTGAGTCAGGAGCTGTCGAGTCTGTCGAATAAATGATTGGAGGCGTGGGTTGAGCTACTTGACCCTGGCGCAAAAACACCGCGATACCTGGCTGGCCGATTCATGCCTGAAAGACGGGAGTTACAATATCAAGAACTGTTGATTACGAGCCGATTGCAGTCACAGAGTTCATTCATCAGTCCATAGTCAGACAGACGTCATAAACGATGATTTGCCTCAAGCACCAGCTTGACCTCACTGACACAGCCGGGGAAACGTGGCTCAGCCAGTGAGCAGCACATGATTTGGGTTTTCAGTACGCCTCTGACCCGACAGCTGCCCTCACCAGGTTAAATGAATTTGCTTTATCACAGATCTTCCAGACAAACAGGGTGACGTTCATCAGCCAGTTGCGATGTTTATCAGTGACTCCAACATCGAAGCAACTACTGACCAAAGAAAACTATCCCGGAAAGGTTCAGTCCAGACCGCGGTCCAACAGTCGACAACGACCAGAGGCCACCATCAACCGCGTTTCAGAATGGCACCGAGCCGAGCCAGCCCCGCACACGTCCAAATTCCTCCCGATCGCCGCAGCGGGTTCACCACCGCCTGGCCCCAGCACCGGCACCAGCGTGTCCGTCGGCCCATCAAAGACTGCACACCGTGTCATTAGCCTGCCGAGGTCTGAGCGTTTCTGGGACCCTGCCCAGCTGACCCAGACTACGATCAATCAACGTAGAGAACCCAGGCACCGTGCAGCCTGTTCTGACCTTCTCAACACCGCATGTCAATCATCGAGTTGGTCCGGACGCCCCAGACTGCTGCGAGACGAGGTTAACCACCTTCAGTGTCGTCGTTTCTGACCGCTGATCCAATAAAAACACGCCATCACTGAAGCCCCAGCATTGGTTTTTCAGGATGTTTCATCACCTTTAACGATTTCCATACGTTCGTGTTGCGTAACATGCGCCGACGCATTCGAAACAAAGTCACATCTACTGTGACATAACGACAGGCCCGCTCGTCGAGTTGAAACGGGAAGCCGAGCTGCGCCGATCAACCGTGCCGGCAGCTTGCCGATCACGGGTCAGCCCCAGAACTAGCATCGCCGGAGCACGCCAAGAGCTGCCATAAGGCCGCATGTCAGGCCCGCAGGAACAACATGCCTGTTCACGCCCAGGCTCATTTTACCAGCGTCGTCAGCGAAACGAAATACGGCGACCAACTACTCAGAGCCACATTGTCAACCGAGCTGAAGTTCCATTTCCCTGAATCAAATCCTTTCGCGGCGAAGTCCCGCCCAGTTCATTTTCGAAGGTCCGGCATTGGTCGCTTCACTGACGAAAGTCGTAACTCGAAACAATTGTTCGCCCACAGCGGGTTTCTTCAACCGTGCCAGCATGTCGATCAGCCGCATCGTTTGAGAACAATCTTCCTCAACAGGACGGTGAGTCGCCCGGACGGTTGCTCGAAAGTTACGCACCACCGTCTTCCGTTTCCGGCATACTCAGCAGTATTTCCCGCCCAATCAAACATGATGGACGACAGCTTTCTGGTTTATGCGGCCCCTCATCTTCAACAGGCGGTCGAAGCGTCGAGGTGTTTGAATTGACAAACGTCAGCTCGATGTATGTTTCACCGACTTTTCTCCACATGCCGATGAATGAATTCATACTTTTTAACTGTCTTTCATCATAG
Source organism: Lates japonicus (assembly GCA_033238685.1). Taxonomy (NCBI): domain Eukaryota; kingdom Metazoa; phylum Chordata; class Actinopteri; family Centropomidae; genus Lates; species Lates japonicus. The sequence continues at coordinate 16,635 of BRZM01004386.1, forward strand.
ACGAACACCAACAATTTCTGACGCCGAGTCACCGACGTTCAACAGAGTGTCATCAACGGTCATTAAAAGGAGGTAACAGTGATTATGAATGTTACTTCCATTTACCAGCATGCCAGCCAGAGCCCTCCGTACGAAGCGACTGTCGGCAATCAACGGTCACCGAAAGCGTTTCGAAGCAAGCCGAAAGTCATTCAAACCTCGAGCCGACCTCGCTGGGCTCACTGCAGTGGTATAAAACTCGAAAATTGGTGTCAACACATGGATTCAACCAGGTGTCTGTCGTTGTGCGAACCGTTTGGTCTCGACGAGTTAAAATTAAGATCAATTAGAACTACAGCATTGGAGATGGGAGAGAGCGTTAGCCTTGGGCAAGCTCAACAGAGATATTGATCAGCTAAGATTATAGATGATCAATTATACATAAGCTGTTCACCAGCCTTAACATACCAGCCACGAGAGGATTGGGCCTTGGCCCTACCACAGAGCCAATATGCTGTCCCTTCCTGTCTGGGGCCTGTCCTCTGTGTGGTCATGCATTGACCTTGCTGACCATGGTCTCACAGGCCTCCCAACACCTCCATTGTAATCATCAAAGTCTCCACAATCTGTTGACTGTACAGTCCTCTACCACCCATTAAACTGGCACTGAGTCTCGTGATGAGCCGGGCATCATGACTCACAATGATCACAGCTAGACAGGAAGGACAGCATATTAGCTCTATGGTAAAGATCTGGTGCCAGTCCACTATATGTTAACAGTATGTTAAGATGTGGTGACAGCCAGAGTGTATGAATTGATCATCTATAGTCTTAGCCATGATCAGCAAGGTTCTATTTAGGCACTTGGGAACAAAACATCTTCTACATCCAAAATTTTTGTAGTTTCTAATTGAACTGGTTTTTTAGCTCATCAGTTGTTAAACAGTTCCTCATTTTCAGACACCTAGTTGGATCCATAAGTATTTGACATAATTTTCAGGATTTTGCCTCTGTACACCACCAATAATGGAATTTAGCAAAGTCACGTTACGGATTTAAATGTGACTTTCAGCTTTTACTTCAAAACACTGTATTGACCATTGAGGAATTGTGTTTCATTTATGTCCCTTCATTTTCAGAGGCTCAAGTAACTGACAAACACATACTGTAATTAAATAAATGGCCAATGAGCATTCATAATCACTTTTCTTACTCTTTGTATTCATTGATATTCTTGACAAGGCATCAATTGACTCAATGTCCAAATTGTTGCGGGGTTCATCCTATGAGTGAAAAGACTTAGTTAAAAAAAAAAAAAAGTTATAGGATTCATTCAGTAACAGAGAAAAAGTCATGGCTCTTACCAAGATCGGGGCACATCAGGCTGACGACATGCCAGTTCAGCAACACTACTCAGCTTCTTGACCACCTGTTGGTGATGAAGTCCATATGTTAGAAAATGTGTCCATCATGACATGACAGGAAATGCCTTACAAGGCAGATTATGATTGTACCAGAGAGCTTGGTGATCTGAATGGTGTGGGCATGGCTTTCCAGGCCAAAACGCCCCAGGCATTTCCTGCCATCCTGGTAGGGAAGGTTGAAGTTCCTCATCAGGTACCTGTCGCGTCTCCTCCATGTTCATCTGATCAAAGTACTGTTGGTTGAAGAAGCCCACTTTCTAGGCAGACAAACAATTGGTTACAACTTTTCATCAAGTAACCAATGTAATGCCCCGGCCACCAAAAGGAAAAATGGACAGATAGCAGGACTTCACCTCATCAGAAAGTTTTAATTCAAAGGAAATCGCTTTCAGTTGTGTGTAAATACAAATAGTTAATTCATATGGCTTTGTTTTTCATCGACAGTACCTCCTTGCTGGTAAAAGTAAACCAGACATGACAAACATGGTATTTCTGCAGACACAACATAACAGCCTTATATATTCACGGTGTCTCCAGCGGTCACTAAATGATTCTGAGCTGACAACCCTGTGGTCAATAAGCTACCAGCACAGTTGTCAACAGCTCAACTTCCCATTTCAACTCAGGCAAACGGGCACAGCCTATTAAGTATCACAATGAATGTGACTTGTTTCAGGTGCATTCAGTATGTACACCTTTGTGCCTGACAGGTTATGGGAAATCAATAAATGATAGAAACATCCTGAAACTAATGCTAGAACAGTGAGTACATGTTTTGTTAGATGGAACTTTGTTACTGCAGATTCAAACAGCAACGAGGAGAGTACTCACCAGACGATGATTCTTCCTCATCTCACCTTTTAGTCTAAAAGAAACATCCAGTTAACTCAGTAGTGTATAAGCAGTGGTATGAAAGAGTGAGCAAACACTTCCTTGAATTACCCGTTCTCTACATTAATTGATCATAAAATCTGATCTTCATTTAAGTCCAAAGCATAGACAAACTCAATGTGCTTAAGCTAACAACACAAACTATTACAATCTTTGTCTCATTATTGAACACACCTCTGAAACATTCTCTGGTGCTGGTGGAAACAGTAAGTGAACCCTTCACAATGATCAGGAGAATTTCTTGGACTATCTTCGTACAGAATCATTTCAGCTCAGATGGCTTCAGATGTCTGGTGAACAGCCCTCTGAGGTCATTCCATCGCTTTCTTATTAAGTTATGGTCTGATTCTGATCGGCCACTCCAGAAGATAGATTTTTCTTTGTCATTCCAGTAGATTTACTTTTATATTTAGAGTCACTGTCCTTACATCACCCAGCTTCTGCTAAGCTTCAGCTGGTGGAGGCAGTCACCCCTGACATTATCCTGAAGATACCTTGATAAACTTAGATTCATTTAACCTGGATGAGGGCAAGCTGTCCAGGTCCAGAGCATGTAAAACCCCAAATCATAATGTTGCCTCCACTGTTCTTCAAATATTACACATTTCAGCTGTGTTGCTGTGGTGAGTCAAACTGAGTCCACTTTAGAAGAAAACGGTCTCCATTTATAGACATCTGTCTGACTATGACTGATGATACCTTGCAACCCTGTCCAGCTTCATAACCAACAATTCTGATCTTAAGTCTGTTCCAGTCTTTTTTCACATGGATCACATCAGTGATCCTTCCTTTGAACAGCAACTCAAATGTTTGAGTGTTTTTATAAGTCAAAGTAGCTCTAACCCACACCTCCAATCATCATTTCTTTTATTGACTGGGCTCCAGGTTTGTTAGCTCCTGACTCCAGTTAGTTTTTGTTGATGTCATTAGCAGATGGGCTCACATACTTTTTCCAACCTACAATGTGAATGTTTAATGATGTTTCCTATATGGAAAAAAAAACAATACAATTATTTGTGTGTTGTTGGTTAAAATAGATTGTGTTTGTTTATTATTGTAACTTAGATGAAGATCTGACCATAGTTTAAGACAAACGTATATATAAATGCAGATTACTCTGAAGTAATTTTTCCACCAGATATTTTTTGGACATTTTTAAATCTTTGCATTTCTACACACTTACAGGATTTAATTTCCCATTGAGGAGCAGCAGCAGGGTACTCTTCCCAACTCCATTGGGTCCAACTATACAAACTTGAGGAAAGAAGAAAGAAAGTAATGTCAGAGTTGAAATAATGTGCAATAATGTGAGCTGCAAACAGACCAAAACACGACAACAATTTGAGGGACATTTAGAAAAGAAACTTCTCTACAATGGTGCTGCTTCTGTTTTTTCTGCCATGATCTCAACATTAACAATATATTATCCTTCTTGAGCACTTCTATGTTTAGTTCTGTTTTACGTTGCAGAACCAGAAATTCTCAAGAAAGACATTCTGTTTTCAGCAATAGGGTGATTCAGCCTTGATTTGTGCTCAACCCTTCACAGAACAAGTATACAGGCCAAAACGTGAACAATACCACTGGTGTTTCACTCCTATCAACATTCTCATTGTTACCCTGGAATCATAATAGAGGCAGCACACTTACTCCTGGAGTCCATGTCAATCCCAAAGTCCACGTTTTTGAATAGAGGCTTCTGACCCTCATAGCCAAAGTCAACACCTGTACAGAGAAATCAAAGAGTCAAAAATCATTCCAAGTCAAAAATCTGTCATCAACTAGTGTTACACAAACACACTAAAGAGGATGTGACAATATGACATTATGACACATGTAACTGTGCTTGCACAAGACTAATACAATTTTATGAAATTTATTAGTTGACTCTATCCACCCACCCACACACTTTTTCTGTCAAACTGCACATCAAAACAAGTAGATTGAACTGTAATTATCATCAGTAAAATTCAAAACTAGGTAATGGTTTTTAGTAACTCTAACAAATGAAGATAGGACAACTTCTCCCCTCTTTCCTATCAACTCTCAGCAATTCATGACAATGTGTTCCTCTGATGTTTATTTGACACTGTTGTCCCCATCATGACTCAAGGTTAATGTAGCCAAACCATGTAGTCAATCCTTCCCTGCCTCCTTCAAAGTTTTACCTGTGTGTTTAACTCAGTTCTACATTTAGGACAGTCAGCTGTCAACTGTACCACTGAAACGTTTTCAGCACAGCTCTAAAAAAGGGGTTGGAGCCCTAAGCACTGAGCTGCTGCAGCAGTCTGTAGATATTCTTACTGTGTAGTCCCAGTATGGGTGGTGAGAGAGGAGGTGGGTTGGGGAAGGTAAACTTGACAGTGTATTCTTTAGGCCTCTTGAGCAGCTCTGTGGCCTCTTGGCTCTCCTCTTCCTGACCTCCTTTCTTCTTGCCTTTCTGCTGCTTTCTGGTGAGGGCCTCCTTAGTCTGCTTCTCCTGAGAAAAGACATTTTAAAAAATTGTGTAAGCCTCAAAAACAACATGACAGAATGGATGGCTAAAGCATTGGTGTTGGTGTCAACTGGGAATGGCAAAGTGTAGCATACATGGTGGCTTAGCTTGCATCTGAGTTTAATGCTGTTGACTCTATAGACACATTTCAATAGTGTCAACTGTGAAAGAGTTGTTCATTTGACCCATCTATGAAGAAAGAACTTCAACTGTTGTATTTTGTTTCACTTTTTAATTAATTAAGGTAAAGCTGTTGAGATTATTTTTTTTCTTTAAAGTCATTCATTTTGTTTTGAGGTCAGCTATTAATCAACTTTACAATTTATGAAGCTGGACCCCCAGGGGGCGGCCATACTTACAGCCTGTTTGGTGGACTTGCCACCAGCCTTCAGCTCTTTGAGTTTCTTCTCCTGCTTGTCATACTGTTTCTGCAGTTCTTTCTGCTTCTGCACATACATCTTCTTGAAGGTCACTTGAGGAAAAACAAAAAAACAAAAAACACTAAGTAATGCAAAGCAGGATTCCCACTGTCCGTTTTCAGCTGTGTCTTACTCTGTCAAACCATTACACTGAGCCAGACCAGTGGGCTACTGTAATCTATTAATTCTCACTATTTTAAGTTCCATTCCAACTGTAGGAGCTACAAAAACACAAAATGCAAATTTCAATGCAGACACTAGGATTGAATTTCAGATTAATTAAAGGTAAACATTTTCCTACTTAGAGAACATTAACTCCTGGTTTATAGCTATGTGCAGCATTGACACAGAGCCTACACCGTACTCTATGCAAGTGGCCTGCGCCATTGTGTTTATACTTATGCCTTGGTGTGTTGGAGTGTAAACCAAGCTGTAGCTACAGCATCAATTCAGCACAGATGTATCAAGCATCAGCAATTGAACAGGACACATTCTCAATAGGAATTTAATCTACAATACGGTGCAAAGTTAAGTAATGTTTATTTATTCATTCTATCACAATACCATCACAGAGGCATCTGATTGGTCCCAGATTTACTCTGCAGCAGAGTCATAAACAACTATCTTCCAAAACAAGAAGAACAAGGAGTCCTGGCCCAACCCCCACAGAGCCCTGATCTCAACATCATGGAATCAGTGTGTGGTAACATGAAGAGACAGAAGACACTGAGACAGACTAAACCCACTGAAGAACTGTGACAACTTTCCCAACTTTCTCTCTTTACTGCACTCTGGATGAAGTTCATTGATTATTACTATAACTATTAACTGTATCATTTTTGAAAGCACCCTCAACTTACTTGCAGTGCCTAAAACTCTTGCACAAAGTCCTGGATCATGTTATCTTAAACACAATACATATCCCTAATCTGCGAGACCTTGATCTAAATGGATACTTACAGTAGTTCCCTCTGTAGTAGTAGAGTTTCTGGTTGTCTAAGTGGATGATATCCGTACACACATCATCAAGGAAACTCTGGTCATGGGAAACTATGAGGAGAGTCTTCTTCCAGCCTTGAAGGTAGCTGTGAGTGGAATAGAGTACACACATCTCTCTAATTCTTTTCCTGTAAATATTATAGAGCTACAACAAACTATTTTTCTCATTAACACTGCAAATTTCTGTAACACATGGAAGCATATCACTAAACAAGACTAAAAGCCTCTAGATCCATAACTCTAGATGGAAAACAAGTGGCAAATCTTGCCATGATATGATATGATATCATTCATTATTAGATTTAAAAATTATTTATACTTGTTAAGCCAGATGACAGCGTTCAGGTCCAGGTGGTTTGTGGGTTCGTCCAGCATCAGTAATGTGGGTTCCATGAACAGAGCTCTGTGGGTAAAGAAGGTAGGAGAAAATGGAAAAAAACATCTAACGGGTTCGAATTGGACCTATTCCATCAATTAAGTTTGTAAATGTGTACCTGGCAAGGGAGACTCTCATTCTCCACCCTCCAGAGAACCTCTTGGTGGCTCTGTTCTGCATCTCAGGGGTAAATGACAGACCAGCCAGAATCCTTCTGGCTTTGGCCTCAGCTGCTGCAGCTCCAATTGCCCTCAGCTCTTCATAGACCTGATGAGGAGGTGAAACATTGAGACTGGTCAAGAAACACAAGCAGTCCGGTGATCAGACACAGTGTAAACAAGATTATCCAGATGATCTGAACCACTTTTCTGAGGGTCAAACTCAAAGTTAGTGCACCTAAAATGTCACTAACAATCAATTGCACAGGAAAACTGTGGACAATTATGGCAAGTACAGTACATTAAGACTGAACTGAGACGTCAGTCTGTAAACTGTACTGAATATTTACAACAGACAGCTTGGAGAATCATTTTACTGTTTGTTTGTTTTGTTTTTTTTTTTGTTTTTTTACCAAATAAGTTAACTTCAATGTTTCTCTCCAACTTATTTGAATGTCTAACTACTTCTATCAGACTTCTTTTTAGTGATATCATTGTGTTCCAGATGTCAGCTATTACACTGTAGTAGTACACTGGAAACATCCTTCAAAGCTGCTGTAATACTTTCGGTCATGAGTTACTTTATCAGAGCTCACCTTGCTGCCTGCTGCTGGTGGAAATGAGAAGTAAAGTTGCCACAAAACCAAAACAATGAGTGAACACAGGAACACTTGGATGTACAGACAGAAAATTTGGCCAGATCAGGTTTTCTCTAAAGATCAACTCAAGGTCCTTGGAAAATTTGGTCCTCATTCATTGCTCCTCTGAAGATGTCTATAAAATTACTCATTCTTTATCAGACAGCTGATATATAATATGAGGAGTTAATTAACACACCTGAAATGTCTCTTTGTTTTGTCAGTTTGTATTCTCTTCATTATGTTAACTGTGGTTCATCATGAGCCAAATGTGATCCTACAAACTAATTCCAACCCCGTTATGATCGTTACATATTCAACCCAATACCTGGTTATCAGTGACGTGCGGTGAGGTTCATATGGTGAGGCACTGACGCCATCACAGTCAGCGCCCCCGCCATGAGGCAGGAGAATTGCGTGCCTCAACCAGCAGCTTCCTTCGGCATGGTTTTATGATCGCTCATCACAAGAATACTACACACAGTTGTTGATAAAAATAAATAAATAAACACTGTACACATTATATACACTGTGCTGGAACTATAGAAATTTAGTTCATATACTAAAAGTGTTTGAACATTTAATGGCAAATATGCAGAGGGACAGCAATACGGTCTCACTCGCAAGTCAGCACAGTTAGCATAGTCATTACAAGAATCCATGGTGAGGCTCAGCGTGGTTGCTGCCCACCGCCGCTCTTCTTAGTATTTGAACGGTAAATGTGAAAATTCAGCGATTTTGAAAAATCTAAAATGTGAAGGTGAAGTTAATTGGAAAGAACTTTAGAAGTACAAATCACTGGAATAAATATAAATTATAAATTATTTTTTAATTTTATATTTCCATGGTGCCTCACCTGCCTCCCCTGACTGCACGTCGCTGCGGGTTATCATGCTAATGTCACTAGTAGAGGAGCAATCATCTCTGTCTGTGCCTTTATTCATAGCTAGCAATATGAAAAACAAAAAAATATTTACTCATTTGGTCCAGTCAAACCATATCTGTTCTATGTTCTGTTGTGCTGTTCAAGCATTCAACTGTACCAGCTTGGTCAGTACTAATGAAGCTTCAATATAAATATATTAATAAAAACTAATTAATGCAGTTGTTTTTTAATGACAAATGTCAAAATATTTTGTTGTGGTGTGTTAATAGACTGTCTTTAGACCCCATGGTGCTGGGATGAAAAAATAAAAACTATATGCGCAGGAATGATGCCATTAGCATTAATTAAACAAAGATTACTGGTATTTGACTCTGCAGGTTTCTAAGTCTTTGACATTAAAATGCCTCGACACAGTGTTTTACTTACACACACACACACACACACACACACACACACACACACACACACACACACACACACACACACACCTTCTCCAGCCTCTCAGCCACACTGTCCTCTCCCTTCTCCAGATGAGCCTGGAGCTGTTTCTCCTCCTCTAGAAGCTTAAGACGGCGCGTGTCTGCCTTCAGCACCGCCTGCACTGCTGGTGTGTCATCAGCTGCCACCACCCTCAACAGAAACACAAGGCAATATGACAGTCAGTGGGCACAACACCATGGACAAAGACACAGATGATGGAGGCACGCTGTAGGTTACTTACCCTGTTCACACAATAGCACATCTATGTTGGGGAATACTAAGAGCTCTGTTGGCTATGTGTTTAATAATGTGGTCTTTCCTTTGCTGAAAGACAAGAGCACAAGAGAACACTTAAAATCAGTTATTATTAATTCACAGGCCGCTCCTCTACTGCATGCCATAGTAACCCGGTTACTTCATATCACAAGGAAACCAGCTGGCACTGTTAAGAGGCTATGGTAGACCAAGCTTCCCAGAATGGTCATGAAACCGTTAAGCTGAAGCTTTATATATTCTTGTCTGTATGCATTAGCTAATGGATATTATTTTAGTGAGAGAGAGCAAGTGAGAGAGTAAGTTATAGAGACCAAAGCTCTAGTTATTGATTATAATAACCAACACAAGCAGAACTCATATAAGTTTCCTATTTTCCTGGATCTTAAAATTTGCCCATCTGTGTGGTATTCTGATGGCAAACAGTGTGCACAGGTGGAAGGTTCAATCACATGAAGCAGTGCAAAGCAAGTCATTGAAAATCTTGGTGGAAAATGCAGTCATGTGGAAGAGAATACATTTTTTTAATTCTAGAGTTTATATCAGGACATAATAAAAAATCATCTGGTCTCCAGTAGGTTTAAAATTAGGGTAACATACAACTAATATGAACAACAAATACATGTTACACCATGTTATTTATCTAACACAACTAGACCAAATGCAGAAGCAGTGTGAAAGTTGGCACACCCTCACTGCTTCCATATAGGAATTAAGAGGGTAATTAGCAGCCAGGTGCTGCTGGTCAAATGCCCTTAATTATTCGATGATTCAGCAGAAGTTTTGCGCAGTTTGGTTGGCTTTTCAAACAACTTGAAGTCCACATCATTCTACAGTGTGAGAGAGATATCAAGAGGAAACATTCAAGACAGTTGCCAATCTCCCAGGAGGATGTCCCAGCAAATTCACCCCAAGGTCAGGGCCTCGAAGTTAGCACATTAAATGTAGACAGTTAATGTCAGTACAATTAGAAAAGAATGAACAAGTATGGTTTGTTTGAAGGGTTGCCAGGAGAAAAGACTCTTCTCTAAAAGAACATGGCAGCACAGCTTTGCTTGCAAAAGGTATCTGAACAAACCACAAGACTTCAGAAACAATACCTGGAATAGATGAGACCAAAGTGAGAGATGTTTGACCATACGCACACGCTAATGAAAACCAAACGCCGCATCAGCACTAACACCTCACACCAACTGTTGAGCACGGTAGGAGGGCTGATGATTTAAGCTTGTTTTTGCCAATGCATCAGCATGAACCTCGTACAAAGTATTCTAGAGTCAAATATGAGGTCATCTGTCTAACGATTTCAAAGCTTGGCTCTAAATTGTTCATGCATCAGGAAATTATCCTGGCACCCAGCAAATCTACAACAGAATGGCTGAAAAGATGGCCCAGTCAAACCAGACCCCTCAACCTTGAATGCCGTGGAGTGCCCTTAGAGCTAGTATAAACAATGACTGAAACCCTTCAATGAATTGAGGTAACGTTAAAAGAAGAGGGTCAAAAATTCCTCCTATAGAATGATGTGAGAGACTGATAAAGTCAAACATAAAACCATTACTCAAGTTATTGCAGCCAGAGGTGGTTCCCAAGCCACGAATCATGGAGTGTACTTAGTGTTTCATTACTATTTCTGCATTTTGGTTTACTTTTTGTTAACAATGACACAGTGAATCTGGTGTGTGTTGTTTTTTGCACCCGAGGTTGATTTAAATAATTTTAGAACTTGCAAGGACCAGATGATTTTTTGTCCTGATGTACAAACCTGCCAGAACGTCTGGCTTGAGGGTGGTACTTTCGTGAGACTGTACATCGTGCTGGAAAAGATGCGTCGAGAACCATATGTGTTTTGCACTTACCACTGGCAATTTTGTTTACCAATAAGATAACCAAAACTTGTGCAGAAACACAAGAAAACATTATTTGTTTGTTCTGGCAATGTTCTGAACCTTAAGTCTTGATACAAACATTTAGATAAAATATTGAGTCTATGATCAGATTTGTTAACATGAGAGAGTGTCAGTTGATTCTGATCCACAGTAATTTATGAAATGTTTTTGTATGATACTCATTCAATTATGCTGTTAATTCAAACACAGAAAGTAGATGACAGTGAATTTTCACAAGGTTCATCATAATCAGAATACAATCCAAGAAATTAATTCCCTAACTGTTATGATGAACATACCAAACCAACACTTGATAATCAGGGTAATGTCATTATGAGTTCCCTGCTCCTGTATTCATGGCTGGAAATGAAAAGCAAAAGATAACAAATATTAACAAGAGATATTTACCCATTTGGTCCAACCAATCCATATCTTCTTCCCAAGCCAATTTTGTCAGGAGGTCAGCATTGACCTAAAAAGCTCCTGCCATGAGCAGATATGTTGAATCTCTCAAGCTAGTAAACAAAACAGATCTTCACTAACAGAGACTCCAGACCGTTTCTGCAGTACAAGTTGCAAGACCTTTGAGTGACAGAGTGAAATATCTTAAGCCACCACTCACTCTGGTGATATGCATGTCACCAATATCAGAGGCATTCTCCAGCATGGCTCGTCTGGAGGACAATCTGCCTGGGAAATGGAGAAATCTCCCTCCAAGCATTCTGAGCACCAACACTGGCCACCTGACGCTCATACTCCATCTGTAACCATACACACCAACACAGAGAAATAAGAACCCAAGAGCACAACAATAAAATAACCCCAACCACATATCATTAGCATCACTATCTCAGACTTAACAAAGGGTTAGTGGGGATAGGTTGTCATGGTGCTGTAAGATTTGTTGATTTACTTTTTTAATAGACATTTAATAACTTCTTTCACCACATCAAAATGATGTGACATTTACATTACCTGTATTTTAGGCTGCAGCCACCAATTATTTTCACCAAATTTAACTGCCAATTGCTGTTCAGATGAATTGTTTATTCATTCAACCCACAGAGGTCTGTCATCTCACTTCAAAAGGGAGATTATCTGAGCACTTATGAATGCTCTGGTAAAGACCTTCAATATTATTAACCTGTTATCTCACTGACTTCATTCTAGCCTCTCCCAGCTCACAAATAAATTATTAACACATTTTATCTAAGAAATCTGAAATGTGGTGGAAGGACATGCTCACAGGGTAGTTCAACTCAGAGCTGTATTTCCTTCATCTCTTGTGATTTTAGTCTTCTTTTCAGTCCACAGCTTTGGTAAAGACCAAGAATGAGCATTTAAGTCAAATGTCACAAACTGCTTTCAATTAAGAGTTCATCCCGACTGATTGTAAAATAAAGGAAATAAAATAAAATAAAAATAAACCACGTAGTGATAGGTTGCACCTGAGGTGTCTCTCAGGTTTGTAGGTTTTCAACTGTCCAAATATTCTTCAGTCTGGAGTCCTGACTGTATGCTACTGAGAGTTTATGTACTGAATTTAGTTTATTGTTCATTTTTAATTTCAGTGATATTGATCTGCAAAGTTCGGACAAGTGTTGTAAGTCTTCGTAAATCATCGATGGACAGACATCGACACCAAAGTTCTGAATAAAAGCAAATTATCATGCTTTTGCAAGTTATCTGCCAACAGTGCAATGGTGGCTTTGTTACAGAGAGGTTGAGCCCGCCCGCAGCCATATACAATGTAGCTACACACAGCTGTCAGAAGGCTAACACGCCTACCCCTCCCATGACAGTCAATCTAGGGGAAGTGCGGTTAAAGTAAGAGTGATGCATATAATTAATACACACAATAGCATACAGTGATTACCTGTTTTTTTTTCTTCTTTCTTCTCCTTTAAGCAAGGTTAGCATACGGGTCATCTTCCGTTGCTTGGCCTGCTGTGCGATGAGGACATCCTCAGCACTTGCAGATGGTTACAGCTACAGAGAGAAACACTGAAGTTAACACACCGGGACACAAAGCAGGGAAGGATTTAGAGAGCTTTGGGGTAAAACAAACGCATCATCATCGTGTCACCTCCATCACTATCCTCTCCTCATCTTCATCCTCACTGCTTCTTCTACATAGACACAAGTTTAAGATCATTTAAAAATGTTGAAATTAAATAAAAATTGAAAGAACACAACCAACATCGGCAAGTATGTTATGTGTTTCTTCCTCTCTTTGGCTTCTCATCAGTTTCTGGTGACTAGAGAAAATTACTTTTAAAATTACATAACTCTCATAAAACTCCAGTTTAAATGTAAAAATGCAATGAAACAGTCTCTAGAGCAAGATCAGCATTACCATTCTATGTCAAGAATTAAGTCAAGAGTGTAAAATGATTAGCTTTTCGAGACATTTGTCTCAGCCACAAAGAAGCATTCTTCAGCTAGTGAATTTCTGGTAATGTTCCTCTGCTGTACAATGTGAGGCCTGTGTTTATAGGTAAGCAGATACTGCACAAATCACTTATCTTGTATTTTCAGTGTGTAACATTTTTATGGCAATTCACTGGCAGAAAG